>PVKA01009653.1:0-67530 GCA_004027165.1 Ctenomys sociabilis | reverse complement strand
ATGCATTAACAGGGCAACAGAAAAGCACAGCTCAGAGTAGTATAGTCTTTCTTAGCATCTTATGCCATCTGGAAAAAAGTAAGATAATTTAAGACTGGTGAATATGTAGTATAACAGAACTGAATGCACTAAGTGGAAAAAGAAGATTTTAAGTTATAAATATTAACTACATATTTTCATTAAATGCTATTGTACCATAACTTTTAAAAATATAGAGAAGCAAAATGAACAATAGCATTTGCAGTTATTCTCTAGAATGTGCAAACCATAATTTTTCATTAGTCATTATTAATAATTTATCCTTCCTAAAAGTGATTTACATGTTTCATAGATATGATACTTCCCAGGACCCAGGATTAGGGAAAATACCAGTCAATATTTGAAATAGTATATATGCACATACTAAAGTGTTACAATAATTAGAAGTTTCTACATTAATTCAGTTTGTACTAACAATAAGGATAAATCTTGACATACATTTCACAAAATAAGTGTTATATATCATGTAAATCATTTACTGGAAATATTGCTAAGTTCAAAAGAAGTATTAGTCAATCAGGAAAGACAATTTCTGTTTGGTAACCAACTGCAGCACCTTCCAGCCTACTGTAATACCATACAACAATCCTGCTACTATTTTGCTCTGGTCATTCTATTACAGCTACATATCTTGGGTTTTCTGAGCAGCAACACCACTGAAAGGAAACTGGTGAGTGTCTTCTTCCCTTCTGTATCATTGCCTGAGTTGGAACAAAGTATTCACCCTCATTGCCTTCTCCCTTATCCATCAGAAATTATACTGACTTTGAAGCACAGCTACGCAAATTAGTGAAGCAATGTGTGAAGGATCAAATCTCCTGACCATATATGTACTGGCATTCAACACATACCATCTAATAGACATATAGCTACATAAGGAAAAATATAATACTTCCAACTTACAATATTTTTGGGTAATAATATTTTTTGTAAGATAAGGTGTGATACATAAGAAACGGATAAATCCATAATTGCTTGCTTTTTTTAGATATATTTATTTGGTACACGGTCTCGCTATGCGGCTCAGACTCATAGTGATCCTCCTGTCTCAGCCTCCCAAGTGGTGGGATTACAGTTTCAGTGTTGCTGGCACAACAAGGGGCCGGCCCAGCACGTGGCACTGGAGATTGAAACTAGGCTCTTGCACTTGCTGGGCAGGTGCTCAGATCGTTGCGCTATTTCCCTGGCCCAAATGCCTTGCTTTTTAATCAGTATCCCATACTGAAATAAATCTATGGATATACATTGTTTGGCAAGTAATCATTCCTCAATGACTTGATTTCTTAACATGTAAAACAGGGATTAAAAAATAGCACTTTCCTCATCGTATTATCAAGATCAAATAATTTAATATACATAAAGTATTTGCAAAACTTGTCTGCCTCAATTGACTCAATAAAATAACTTTGCTTCCCAAGAGCACATGAACAGCACTACATTATAAATACCCTTTTATTTCAAAATATTCTGATTACATCACTTTAAATCGATTTAAAACTTAATTCAAAGAGCAAAGGGATAATGATAAGAAGCAAGAAACATGGTAATTTAATATGGGGAAAACATTGATTTTATTAGTTTCTAGAAATAGCACTATCTTTTCATTGAAAAGAAAATCTATCAAGAAAGCCAGGAGATATAGGTGCCAGAGACCGCTTGTTGGGCTCTTGCCTGAGATCAAGTGAAGATATGATGAAGCACAGTTTTTGACACATTTTTAGAAGAATTATTTTTTTTTTCTGCAGGGGGCTGTCTCAGGCTTCCTTAAGGGTGGGTTTGAAAGGCACTTGGGGCTGGCGATCGAACCGTGGTCCCCTGTGCCTGACTGGTTTGCCTGTGTAGGCACTTAAACAACTGAGCTAACCCACAAGCTCCCTATGACACATGTCTAGTGCATTGTCAAGTCAGTTTTATACACTAAATTTGCTTTCTGTGACCATCAAAAGACATCCATAGAGCTTTTTTCATTTTCAAAAATGTTTTTCACCATAGCTTGCCCAGTGTCAAAAATAACTGTTAATTGTATCTTTAAAAATATTTCAAGAACTCCCTAAGTAAGTAAACCAAATTCCTAGTACACGCTTCAGCTGTATTTGGTACTTTATATCCATTATCTCTTTTAAGCAATATAATTTTAAGATTAGCAGTTATTTTGTCATGCTTATAATCACTTTTCTTTTTTAAAATCATAATTTTATTTCACGATTTTATTTTGTTTTTATGTAAAAATATGACATTATTATCCACTTTCTATATCATCATTTTTAAAAGGCATACTATTAACTGATTTAAACAGAAACAGAAAATTAAAAAATTAAAGTAGTCATATGCATATATACTATCAAATTTATATTAGTAATGTTTATCTAATTTGTTGTTCAATCAGCAGTTTTTCATGCTCTTTCATTCCTCTATGTGAGTTTTTTAAACTTTTATATGCATACATATGATAAATGTTGCAAAGGCATATTCATATGATTTGCCCTTAGTCACTTAGCTTATTACCAGCTAAGCCAAAATTCCTCCACTTAACCCCACCCTCTCTGAAGACCTCTCTGCAGAAGATCAGCCACCCACTCTGTTCTCCCACCCAACTCATCTCAGCCCTGTTACCAAGACTGGTCACTATCCTTAGGTTACTGACCTTGCATGTTTTCAATAGACCTGCAACTCCCACTTTATACATGATATTCTTCACCGCAGTACTGAATTCTAGACTTTCCTCATTTCATCTAAATTCCAAATGCAGTTAACTACGTTCTTAAGTTACTGTCTTACATGAGTGAACAGTAAAAACAAACAAACAAACAGCTCACAAAAACAAGACCAGTCATTACTGGTTCGAGCTTATGTCAATCATGAGGGAAAAAGCAATTACTTGCTTACTGTGAAAAACAACAACCATAATCCAAACATAAGCTGAGTGACTTGTGATAACTCTTTACAATTTTAGACTTTATCCTGTGGCTTCCAAAGATTCCTCCTCTTCCGTCTCTGCTGCTCTTTCCCTAATGCAGATGGTTCATGATACCAACTGAAGTCACCAACAAAGTCTCCCCTACTAGTTGTACACAAGTTTCCAGTCCCTTCTTTTATGGATCAACTCCATTAGCAATATTCTTTCTTGTTCCACAACTCTTTCCATAATAGTCTTTTTCCTAAATTAATTGAGCTTCTGTCTTTTGTCTCATTTTCACTCTAATCTTCTACAAAAGATTGTTAAGCTATTATCCTGGGTTAATAAAAAATAGGTGAAATATAAAAGTAAGAAATATTAAATGCTTGGTGCTAAGCAACTTGTTCTAAGGTTTTTATTGGCACAAAATAGAATTTAAATGAAAGCTTCCATACTCTGTGCGCCTGGAGGCCGCTGCATTTTCACAACCAGAGACATAGACTGCTCTCTTTAATTAAATTCCTGCTGTCTGACAGCCCTCCCCCAAACTCCCTGGCTTCCCGCAGCACTGCAGGCTGCTGTAGTAGTTTTATAGACAATACTGTCCTCTGGTGGTCAGAAAATTCCACTATTGTTGTGGAATGCTGGACTGTGTTGGATTGCTTTGTTGAGTTCAAGCACCTAAGTTTGTTGAGTGACAATGGAGTGCCCATCTTTGACAGGTGTAGAAAAAGGAAGGGGTATAGAAAGGAAGAATCATGATGTGTGTGTATGGACAGTAGAGTTGGGATAGATAACACTGTGCTTCCACATGATTCTATCAGAGGCAAGATTTGCACTAATGGTGGTTGGACAGGATATTATATCAGCTTCTAGTACTATGGACAACCACTAGGAAAATAACAAGGTAGAAAGTATTAATTATTGAAAATTACAAGTTGGCATTCTGGTCACGAAACCATGTACATATCACAGTACATTTTACTTGTTTACTAGTGATTTAAACTTACTAGGAAACAGGTTGAACAAAATTTAAACCTTTAAAACTGTTTATCAAATTAATGAATAAAAATTTAAAATAGTGACAATTATTTTATTAAGGGAAAGTAATGGCATAGCACAAGCTGAATGAATTCTAAAAGTGAGGAAAAGGCTAGTGGAAAATGTTTTGTTCTCTAAGGAGAAAACTGCAAGCACAGAATTTCAAACGATTTATTCACAGACAAAAAACATACATGTGCTAACTCTTCAACCTAATAAATAAATAGATAACTGGAAAGGACTCCTTTGACATTTTTTCATCTTTTCACCTTAATTCTTCTTTATAATTTCTACTTTGTACATCTTTGTAAGGAAAGAGTAAAGATTAAGGAGTGGATAAAGGTGACAACTAAATTTTGGACTGAGGTATTCACACCTGAAAAAATTTGCTTTATGCAATTAATCTAATGTTTTTGATGAAAAGAAAGTAAAACAACATAACATAAATTCAAAATCACACAATAATAACAATTTGTATTACAATTGTATAACTGGAGTAATCTCCACACAAGTCATTCTATGATCATTTAGAATTTTTATTGCACTGGGCATATTTAATGAGTACTGACAAAAAACTTTAAATTATAAATGCAATTGTTAAATAGGACTACTGGTTTTCTTTTTTATTTGTTAGCTTAATATGCCCCCTTGTGACTTTATACCTAATTATGATTGTATATAAGGATATATTTCATATTCAATCATTTGCTAAAACTTTTACTATACAGATTTATCAAAAACATAATCAAGATAAAACATACTTTTAATAACAACAATTAATACGAAAGACCTATGCATTTCCGGAGTCAATACCTCATGACAAGTTTGTAAAGATAATCTTGACTTGTAACTACAGAAGGCCACTACACGGACGATAAATATATCTTTAAAAGTGAGATAAAAAACTGTGGAGTGTGAGTTGAACACAATTACCTACTGGCTGAATCAGTTCTTAAATTGATATTCTGACAATAAACTTTGCAAGCTTCAGAAATTGTTATCATTTCTAAAACAAAGTATGCTTTTCGATACTCCTAAAGATGAGCTGTCACACAGTGGAAGCGATGATGGAGTCTGTCCAATTACCCTGACTCACTGTTGGAGATTTTCCAGCCTCACAATTGAAGGTTGGAGCTGCCATTTCACTGTGTTAACAACCACAGAATATGTAATTCCCAGAATCCTGAGCATTGTAATAGTAGTTTGCAAGGTAAGTCTGCAGGAGGCAAAGATCAATGTCAAAGCAAAATGTGTATTTATCATTTCTTTAATAGCTAATACTTCAATATTTCATGGTTGAGAAATTCTTCATAAGGAAAAAAATTATAATTGCTCCCAAAGACAAAGTATAAACTAAGGTATCACTAGTAATAAGAAAAAAAAGTTGCCGTTTTGAAAATAAAAACGGCTCACTACTAATTTATCAGTGGCTACTTGACAAGGTACTGGAAATACCAGCTATTCCTTGGAAATGAAAGTTATTGTTATTTTTATTTTAAAGAAAAAATAGGCTTGAAAAGTTTTCAATAGGATGGAATTCTACTGAATACCTAATTTAATTAATAAATAGAAATTCAATAAGAATAAAAGTGAATTTTGAATATTATTAGTAGATCTATATAAAGTAGAATTCCAGGGTAAATCTAGCTTTATTTTGTGATGAAAAAATGCACAGCTTTTAAAAAAATTCTATCACTTATATTGAATCTATGAGTTCATTGCTTTATAAAACTAAGAGGAAAGTTAATACGATACATAAACAAATTTAAATACTTTTAGGTAAAAAAAATGGAGAATAATAACTTGCTATTTTCTGTCCACAGATTCATAAAGTCTTCCACAAAGTAACTACACTAAAATAATTAGTTTGTGAAAGAGCAAGTAATTTGAAGAGTAATTGAATTAAAGAGACAGAAGAAAAGCCTCTAAATGTTTCTTAAATTCTCCAAAATCATGAAATACATGAATTATATTTCTTTGTCATCATGTCAAGTTGTGAAGTATTCTTAACTAAAATCAAGGAAACTGATAAATGTACAGAGTGCATTGAATGCTCAAGTGTTTTAAAATTATGCAGAGGAACAAGCAAGCACACAAAGCAGGTCTTCTTCAGAATCAACCTTCTCCAAAAGGAACCAATTTAGAAAGAAATGAAGTGATAATGCTCAGTGCACAATAGATAGACTAATCAATAGCAAACGGTACAAAACGTAGGGGAGAAACAACAGAAAGAACAGTTAAGAGTGAATCATTCAATAGAATAGAATAATTTTCTCAAATTTACTTTTTCAATCATTATCTCAGATGTTTGTGCATACATTTCTGTTGTTAAATATAATCTGGAAAATATATTTTACAAGAATTTATTTTCAATATGAATTTATTTTCAAGATGACAAAATTGTATTAGTCAAAGACCTTAAATTACTCACCTAAATTTTTCTTTGACTTCTTTGATTTCATTTTTTGTGCCCTCTTCAGCATTAGCTGAGCAGTAGAAATATCTTTAAAGCCCCTATAAAAGATAAGCTTAATCAAGGCCAAAAAAATACAGACGTTCTTTAGCTATTTCACTTATGTGAATTAGATCGCATTAAAATTAAATTTATTCTATTCATGCAACTAGTAATTTAACCATATGTTTGATTTCTTAAAAGTTAGAAGAAATGCATTCTGGAATCCTGAAAAGTGTATGCCTTAGACATTTATATGGCTTTTAATTTATTTTCAGGGTAAAATAAACCACGTACCATTCTTCTGAAATTTTTTCTTCTTTTTCAGACTTTAGCAAGCTCTTTCTCCTGGTCTTTGATTCAGGTGCCCAGGGTGACATTCTATTTTCTGAGCTGGCAAAGGAAATAAATTTTGAACTGAATCCACATACGTATATCAGCACTGTTTAAAGCGAAACACTGTTTCTGTTGTGGCAAACTCAGAAATAAAATCTATTTAAGTTACAAGAAAGCTTTATCTTGAAAAGTAATAAAAGTCTGTCATTAATTTAAAATGTTTACATTTCAATTACTTGAAGCATATTTCAATTCTTTTGCAAAACTGAAGCAACACTGGGAATTCTGTCCCAATCCTTATCTCTACCTACAAAGCAGTAAATATCCACTTGCTTCCAACGATTAATTGCACTATTTCACCAACACATAAGTTATGTAGCTGCCTTGAAGCACCTCACATACTTCTCTTACAATGAAATCTCAAAGTCGTGATGTTCAAACATTAAATGCTGAATCCCCAAAACAAGCAAATTCACATCCATTTTTCATAATTGCACTGGTTTGGGGGAGGAAACTCTTTTTGTTTTTCATTCACAGGCTGATCTCCTAAGAAGAGCCCTTTAGCTTACCTGCTATTTAACTGTGTCTGTTCTGATGAAAACAAATTTTCTCTCTCATTACATAGCCAGGCTTGAGCTGGAGGGTTTGGTAAATTCAGTGAAGCACCATCATATTTCAGGGTCCTAGGGGTCTTTTCAAAAAGAATGTAAATAAGTATAAAGTTAGAATATTCTAGGATTTATATTTTATGTGAATATTACCAAGTAGCCTCATAAGGGACTCATTAAAAAATTAAAATTTTCAATCAATTAAAATTTCTGGACTAAACACATGTCCTTCATTGCAATGGAGAAGAATATGCTCTTTTGGAATCGCTCACATACACTATATACAAAAATGATTAATTGCAAAGATCTTAAAAATCTCAGAAAACAAAAACTTCAAAGATTATCAAATAAATAACAGATACTGCAGCCCACTGACCTCTGACCGAGCCTCTTCAGCTGCTGCCCTCTTATTGCATATTTTTGTATTTTAAAAATGTTGTCAACTAGTGATTTTAGTCTACTGTCAAATAGGCAGCTGAAGCATATCATTTTTCTTTCTTTTTTTTTTTTTTTTTTTTTTTTTTTTTTTTTTTTTTTTTTTTTTTTTTTTTTTTTGCTACTGTGAAATAAAGCGTTGAAAGAAATCCAAAATAAAGAAAAAAATTAGGAGCCAGTGAAAGAAAAGCCACATGAAAAATTACATCTGGGAACGAGGAGGAAGTCAAAAGCTTCTAAAAGTAATTATGTTTTTCAAGTCAATAAATTGTATTATTAATCACCGCAGTGAGCGTAACCCTAAGCCATGAGCAAAGATGGAGCGCTACGAAATTTCCATGACATGTTACCTTTGGCCGGTACTGCTGGGCAGAGAGCGGCAGTGTTTGCGAAGGGAAGCGGGTGGGATCCACCGCGAGCCACTCTCTCTCTAAGGCAGCCTGTATGAATAACAATGTTCAAATGTCCAGAGTTTAGTTTACTGATTTTTAGACGGTTTCTTTTATGCGGTATTCTACGAGGCCAATGCAGACAAAGCCTAACAAAATGTCCATCCACAGGAAATTTGCTCCTTGCTAGTGGAAGGGGAACTGCATCTATTCAGTGCAAACACATGGAAAAGTGGGAGAGGATTTTCATAACTGGGCATTGGATGGAGTGAAAACTTGAATGTTGAGTGCTCTGAAAAATGAGGTGCAGATTGTTCCATGTTTGAAACATTTGTTCATAGCTATGACTCTGGGCTAACTCAACGTGTAACCAAGGGAAATCATCCTTTAGCTCTTCACCTGCAAATCACAGTGTTTTTCTTTTTTTTTTTTTTTGAGACAGGGTCTCACTATGCAGTTCAGGCTGGCCTTAAGCTCACTTTGTAGCTCAGGCTGGTCTCGAACTCACAACAATCCTCCCGCCTCAGCCTACACAGTGTTTTTCTACGAAGCAATATTATCATTATTTTTTCCTCTTCTGTATTTTAGGGAAGGGTCTACAGGCTGTTCAGGGTCTCACTACTAGATCGGACTCGTAGTGATACTCCAAGTTACAACCTCCCAAGAGCTGGGATTACAGGCGTGCGCCACCATGTCCAGTCTCAATCACGACCTCAGGGCACCCCAGGGGCAGCGCTGGCTTGGCATGCCTGAGATCGAATTCTGGGCCCCTGTGCCAGCTTACAGGCACTTCAATCCTCTGAGTTTTTGACCGGCCCTCCCAAACATTATTATTGAATATTCATATTAGTATCAGATTTTCTTTAAGCACCTTACATAGGTGACCTTTACTTTTTTTCTGCAAATTTTCAAAAATTTTCTCTATGAATGGAAAACAAATCGATAGCAATAACTATTTTCTATTTTAACTGTAGGAATGAAAAATTAGGTAAATTTATATATTTTAAATTTTGGAGTTTTTATTTTAAATCCCTTTTCCACCATGAAATATCTTTGTTTCATTTATACAATTTCCAAATGTATTCTATCATTCTACAACTGAATTACATATTTAAAATGCAGTTATCCTATGTGAGCAAAGTGGCATATGCCTCCAGTGCTCCAGGAGGCTGAGGCAGGAAGATCACAAGTTAAGCCCAGCTTAGACAACTTAGTAACTTAATGAGAATATGTTTCAAAAAAAAAATTTTTTTTTTTGAAAGCCTGGGGACTCGGCATATACTGAATACTCTGAGTTCTCTTTTTCTCCAGTACTGAAACAGGTTGTGTGTGTGTGGGGCAAATAAATACGTAATTAAATTATATACTATATCTTAGAATCAACTTTTGAGGTTCTATAGGTTTTTTATCATTATGTAAAAACAAGATGATCAAAAAGGTGATTAAGTGATTTTCTAAAAAAGCGTGTAAACTGGATGAATATATTTTACCTCAAAACCCAAGTGGATGATATTTTAAGGAGATGTAAAGTTTCCATTAGTATGTGTGTGTGTAATTTCAGTTGTTTGACTGCTTTATGATGTACTGGAGAAAGACACAATTAAGACATTTTTATTATTCATAAGTAGTGCAATGAATTTTTTTTTCCAGAACCGGGGATTGAATTCATGTCCTTGTATTTGCCAGGCAAGTGCTTATTCTACTGAGCCATCTCCCCAGTCCCCCATAAGTAGTGCAATGAGAGACATTTATTGAAGGCACTTAAGTATTAGGAAACCTCATCAAGTTAAAGTCCTGAGGATATCATTCCAATAAGGCACTGTTAAAGACTGCTGCATATTCTGTTAGACTTCTTCAAGACACAGATCATTAAATCCATATTACAGGTATATTTGGCTTAAGGGTACACACCTGCTTGAAAGATCAATACTTATCAGGCAGCAGGAGTGAGTTGAAAAGACCAGTTGTACAACTCTTTGCCAAGAGTGTATAAGCATTCCTACCTCAAAATATGAAAGCATTGATGCACTATACAAGCTTGATTTATCCATTCCAAAATGTATTTCAAACAACCATGTTGTACACAATAAACAGTGTTATTACTTAAAAAATGTAAAATGCTAGTATTTCTAAATAGAGCATTATTGGAAAGGGAGGGGGCAGCTGTCCTCATTCTTACAGAGAAATACAAAGTTCAGGAATGTGGAAACAGTGCCTGTAGTTCAGAGGTGGGGCCACTAGAATGAAAAGCAGTAGGAGACAATGTGTCAGATATTTAAATAAAGAGTTGATATGAAGGTCACTCGTATTGTTAATTATAAAGATATTACACTAAACGTGAGTTATATTTAAGTTCCTATGTTAGCTAATTGTTAAGTCACACCAGCAATTCAGCAAACTCTCATTAACTTAAACAGCAAAATCATGTATTTTGCTTATAATAGATGATAAACATATTTGATGGAAGATGTGCTAAAAATAGAATTGCAATTTGGTGCAAAATTAAAAACAAGATTCGGGATTCAAATTCTAAAATTTTTTGAATGAGAAATAGATGAAAATCTAGATCCTCCAGGAGGACCAAGGCCTGCTACACAGCAGCAGAAATCAGTTAGTGTTTTTGTTCTGATGCGAAGGGCTAGTGTAACACAAACTGTGAAGACACGAAGAGATGCTGTCTCAAAAGACAAAGGGCCAACTGACCACTGCCTGTGGCCAAGGACCCGTGTTGCCAGGGGAGGAGCCTGAGCTTTAGCCAGATTTTTCTAGGAACAATTACTTTTTCCCTCAAACACTTTTGAGGGAATCTTTTTTTTCCTATTTTTTGAAAATCCAGCTGTTTTCTCTCTCTGGCAGCACAAGGCTCACCACGGAGTATGACTTCTTTGTCTTATCAGACCGAGAGGATTGTTCTTCCTTGAAAAGCCTATATATATTCTGAAAAGAACTATTTTTTTAAAAGCAGGTGATATTTAAAAGTACCAAACAATTTGAATATTCTTTGTACTATTTGTATGTATGGTCACAAATTTCTATTGGATTTCAGAGCAATTCATTAATCACTATGAGATATTTCTAGAAGTGAAAAAAAATGAGATTTAACAGAAAGTGCTACAGATGCTTTTAAAAATTACACAGTCACAACTGAAATATTACCAAGACTGATTTATATAAAGACAAACATCAATATCAGGTATATTTGTTATTATCTGGTGCACAAAATTTCAAAATATTGGGAGGAGGAATTGGCCAAAGTTATAAACATAAAGTGATTTTTAGAGTCTGTGTTAATATGCCATGCTCACTATAGCATATTTATACAAATTTTAGTTATTTCTAAGAAAATTTTCATTTTTGATATCCTTTAGCTCTGAAAACAGTTGGGTAACACTATTACCCATATTTGTTTCTATGTTGAAAATGAACTTGGGTACATTTGTAATTGTGTGTTCATAGTTGAACATCAGACCAGATACACATATGTTTGGCTTTCTGATCACAGCAAAAATCATTCTGCTATAATCCAACTTTGAGAGATTAAAAAAAATGCTATCAGTGGGGCCAGCCAGATAGCTCAGTGGATCAAAACGCCTGCTTAGGCAGAGTGCAGCGGCTGGGGTTCGATCCCTGACATGCCATGCTGGCCCCAACCCCAGGACCCAGTGAGACAGTGATTAAGACTGGGTGTGCTGGCGTGCTCCTGTCATCCCAGTTCTTGGGAGTCTGACAACAGGAGAATCACTATGAGTCCAGTCTACATCATGACACCTTGTAGACACTGTACTAAATACATAAAAAATTAAAATCAAAAAGTGCTATTAAAATAATGTTAATCTACGTGCATACATGCAAAATTTTTCATGATATCTAAGATTGCTGAGGTAGATCATTATGCTATGCATCCTTACCTGTTCTTTTATTTATTTCTCTCTGAATATTACAATATTTTCTGAAACAGTAGCAAAAACTCTCCTGAGTGATTGGGACCTAGGCTTCCTAAAGTTTGTGCTCAAATTCTTTTCTAAATAACATGGGCTCAAGAATCAAGGAAATGTCTTATCCATCATTACTTCAGAGGTTCAGCCTGCCCATATAAAAGCTACTTAATAGTAGGAGACAGCTCTCCATGGGCCTCCCCATTTGAAGGTTCTATGACAGATGTTCTTCCTATCTCTTCAAGGACATTTGCATAGCTGTTAACCTGAGAAGACAAAAATCTGTTTCCCTTCATCCTGAAGGACACTAACCAACCAAGACTCACTGGGTACAGAGGCATGGATGTGATGGAGGAGACCTGGAAGGGCTCGCAGCAGAACATGAAGCTCAAGTTACCTTGTGAATGTGATCCTTTAAACTAAGTCAGGGAGAAAAATTATGGGGCCTACCCATCTATTTTAGGGACCACATAAATGAATGTAGAGTGGTGAGTCCCGTTCACAGTCAAGGAGAAGCTTTTAGCTCTGTACAACTATAAAAAGTGCTCCCACATGCATTCAATGCAAGACTCAAGTCACTGGGACTGGTAATTTTTAGTCAGTGGGAACCTTTGGCAATGAAACAGCTTTTGCCTAGGGGCAGCCTCTGTGGTTCTGGATTCACAGTGTTTCAGACACAGCAACCAGGTGACCTCTTTCTAAAAAGTACTCATTAACTTTTTAGAAACTAAATCAGTATCCCTCAAGGCATCATTATTCTCTGGCCTTATACTGGTAGTTTTGGATGCAGGAGCTGACAAGTTAGGAAAGTTTTTAACAATTTCACTTGTCGAAAGAAAGGGTATATTAAAAATTGAAGCCAATTTGGCCTCAGTAATAGATCAGCTTTTATGAAAGACTGGCAGGTATTCCACTGAGGGAAACTTTATCTTCACTGCCTGAATCAAAGCTGCTGGATTGAACGGACTTCATCTAACCCAGCACCTAAATTCATGGATCTGGAGTAGGACTTGTTGAAGTTAGTTTAAATACAACTCAGTTTAATAACAGTGGCCTGGTTGGGTCTAGAAATCACAACTGTTCTTAGAACTGCCTGGGTACATTAACAGGCATCCAGTTACTGACTGGTGTGACGTTTTGTTTGTTTGTTTTTGAAGCAGATGGTAGATTTGTGACTTTAAAAATGTGCCCATGTATCTTGTAGTGGAGGAGGTTCTATCTAGTCTATTTTTCCCCTTGCCTGCTGAATACTGACTATAGTAGAACTTCAGTACTTTACTCTTATTGACCCCTTGTTAGCAATCAGCTGACTTTGGTCATTCAACCATGATCCTAGAAATAAGTTTGTATAATTTTTTGGTTTTAGACCATTTGAATCTTAGAATTTTGTACTTTTTATCACATACCTGTGGGCTTCTGTGAGACTCTACACCTTTTATCTCATCTACATACACTGAAAGTCAATATGGTCAGTGACTGTGGCTTCCCATAAAGGATAATCGACTCTTAATATACTGATCAAGAAAAAGATGAATAGAAAATAATCTATACAGGTTTTGACCACATGGGATTCTATTCAGATCACCCTCAGGCATGGTGAATATATCTTTTCCCTACAATCAAGCATAGGCCTTCATGATTGGCACACCCTAAGGGAACAGTCTTCCCAAAAGGAAATTTAGAAATTTCAACTTAATCTTCATCAGATTTCATAAAAACACACTTGTGCCTTACACCTGCATTTTCAAAGAGTCAAGGTATGAATAGAAAATAAAAAGAAAGAAGACAAATTGGTAGGTTCTAAATGACATGCCTTATTTTTTGGGAAGTAGATTGAGAATAATAATATAATATCTTTGAAAGAAATACTTTTTTTTTTTTGTCTTTTTTGAGACAAGAGAGGGGAATTAATGATCTTTTGGCCATCAAACCATCCTTGAAGTCATTCCCCACCAGGAAAATGTCCCTATGTGCTCCTCCAAATTTCCACACACACCATAATGTAACTTAGTATTAATCCTGACACCGTTTCCCAAGAGTCTCTAATACAACTTAAGAATCATTTCCTGTAACTGTATTAAAAGTCTCTCTAGACATCTTTGGGATGTACAGTTTCTGTACCTCCCATGTAAAAATACTTGTGAATATTTTACCATCACCATTCTCAGTTGTATACCTTCAAGTATTTAAGAACATACCACTATGGTCCTTGAAAACAATCAGGTCAGTCTTAGGCCATTCTGGATGGTATAGTTTTCTTATAGTCCTTCCTTCAGGGATGAGAGGGAGTTTGTGTAATAGCTAAGACTGGATTAAAACCTCAAAGTGAGTTGGAAGTTCAATACAGAAATGTGAGAATGAAATGTGAGCTGTTGATGGTGATCTTAATTAAATCTGTTGCTAGGCAAAGTACTAGAATTTGTCACAAATCCTTTCAAATAGATTTTTCAGTTGCCATGGAGGTATTTGAAAAAACTAATGTTGAATAAACTAGGAACTATTGAGAGACAGTTCTCTAGAGGTTCTGTGTTCACTTTACATTGCTGTGACAGACAGCTGAGATGAAGAAAGACCCTTTGGCTTAACAGTTTAAGAGATTTAGGCCATGCTCATTTGGTCCTACTGCTTCTGTGTTATGATGAGGTACACCACCTCTACAGAGAGCATGTGTCCATACAGAGTAGCTCACCTAATGCCAACCAGGAGCCAGAGAAACAGGGAAACATCCAGAGCAGAAGGGGTAAAAGGCAAAAATATTGCCTTTGAATCTATGGCCTTAGTGACCTGCTTCATCTAATTAAAATCAACATTCTAACTGACCTCTGACCTTGTGTAGTGAGAGTCTTTGGGACTCGTCACTTCCCCGAAGCCCCACCTTTGAACACTGTCACACTGGGAAGGAGGCCTTTAACATGTCTTGATGAACTCATAGTTAAATGCACTCTACTGTTAGGAGTAGGGCCTGGTCGGAGGTCGTGGTCTCTGGCAGAGGGGCCTGGAAGAGTGCGTCCCTGCTTGCAGTTCCTTCCTCTCAGCTTCCCAGCTGCTAAGCATTGAGCAGCCTTCCTTTGTCAAGATCATGAACCATGCTATTTCTGTTTTAGACATGGCCAACCACGCACTGAACTCACCTGAGCCAAATAAACTTCTATGTCATAGGTTTCAGTTAAATTTTGTCACAGTGACAAATAAACTAATACAAGGCTTGCTTCTTTCTAGTGTTTATGATAACTTTTGTTATTAATTGCCCATAATAGCTAACAAATGAGAAAAAAATGAGTTTCTTCAGGAAAGAAGATAAAGTTGTTCTGCTGTCCAATATAATAAAAATAGTGTCTTTTTCTGGAGTAGAAATGGCAGGGGGTTTCCGACAGCCCTTCACAAGACCTGAGGTTTCCTAAGCTCAGATGTAATAGAAGAAAATTCTTCAGATTCTACCTTATAGAATTTTGGGGCAAAAAGAAATTGATTGAAATATAAATAAATATTTTCTATTTAAAGTAATAAATATTATTGACAAATAATAAATATTTCTGTCTCTAGCCTGGCAGTCATTTTTTCTACCAGCTCTATGATAGTTTGGTAGCCTAATTTGGTTACATTTGATGTAGAATAAAATCTCAGATCCTTCAGTTCTTGTCCCTTGATAAGTTATGGTAAACTATATTTAATAAAATGAAAACAAAGCAAGGCATGGTGGTATGTTACAGTGATATCAGCTCTTGGGAGGCTGAGACAGAAGCCTTGTAAGCTTGAGCATATCTTTGTCAACTTAACAAGACCTCATTTTAAAATTTAAAAATAGCGGTGGGGAGACAGCTCAGCAGTTGAAGCACCTGACTGGAAAGTGCGAGGTCCCAAGTTCAAACCCTGGTACTGCATGCTGTGCCAGCCCCAGGGTCATGCCAGCCTCAGAACCAGGTATGGTGGCACTCACCTGTAATTCTGGTGCTGGGGAGGCTGAGACTGGAGGACACTACAAGCCTGAACTGTGTAGCAAGACCTTAGATCAAATAGATACTTTTTTTTTATATTTTAGGGAAGGGTCTATAAGGTTTTCAGGGTCTCACTAATAGACCAGACTCATGATCTGCCTGTCAAATAGATAACTTTTAAAAACTAAAAAGAAAATAAAATTTAAAAGTAGTAAAAAGAGTTGTCCATATAACACAGTACAAAGGTGCTGGATTTAAACCCCATTAAACTTTAAAAAACTGCAAACTTAAAAAAACTGCAAACTTAAAAAAACTGCAAACCTAAAAAAAAAAAAAAAAAAACAACTCAAAGTGGTCCTGTTTCTTTTTACATCTGGGTAACCACTAATTGACATGTCAAGTGAATGCAAGGAAAAATTTCTTGGCCAAAGCTGAGGATATAAGTACATGATTTTGGTTTATCTACCAAATTGCAAGTATTGAAATACACTGGACATTCTCTGTACTTGCAGTCATATTACTTCTATGCATTTATCTTGGCACCAAGCAATATGGTACATGACATACTATCTGCACTCAGTAGTTGAATGCCGACGTACAATATGTCTAACAGATTTCCTTGCAGATATATCTTTAAAAGCCTAAAAGACAGCCCTAGACGTAATTATTTTTATTTTGCAAATAAATAAAGAGGAAATCCTACTTCAATAGGTTTTATGAGCAAAAAATAAAAAATGAATGTTCTAGTCGTTTGATTATGTTATCTGAAGACATGAGATGATTTTAAAGTAAAGTGGTGGTGGCTGAAGAAGGTCAAAGGAAAATTAGTAACAGCATCTTCTTAATGAGTACTTGGCTTCAATGACGAGCTCTCTTAAACTATCAACTCTGCATGACAAACAAAGCCATCTGTTTAAAATAACTCATACTGTAATATTTAACTCCCACATTCAAAATGCAATAACAACTTTCTACTGCATCTGAAATATAATCCAAAATTCTTGACACTAACCTCTGTTCCAAGGCACTAGGGTAACTAATTCTTGTCCATTTTTCTGTTCCTCCCTTCTATCTATTCTCCATTACTGAGCAGTGCTACTTATTATACACTTCATGATCCTAAAATTCCTTTAGTTTCTATTCTAAAGTTTATAAATTTGCCTACACTTCGCCTCAAATAGCTCCAACCTGGAGCTTTTTCTGCACTCTATTTTCATAGCATCATTCAAATGTTATCCTCTATGCAGGCCTCCTGTGATGGACGAATTAAGCACATGGACTATCTCTTAATGCTTGCTGTTTGTTCAGCAGGTTTCATTGCTTTAAGTAGCATGGTACATATGTGTTCATCATCTGCCTCCTCATGCAAGATGAAAATCCTGTGAAGCCAGGGACTGTACTCCTTTTGTTCACTGCAGAAAGATTACTACCCAGAAATTTCAACATGATCGTGGATGGCTGGTGTACTCATTTATAAAAATAGCAATCCTGGCTATGAAGACATAGCTTGAATTAGAATTAAGATCCTTTTGTAGTATTTATAAGTATTCTAAAATGTATAGTCTGAAACAATAAGACCTGCAGGCGCTTAGCAACACAGGCACACAGCATTCAAAGTGAATGATATGAGCCCTTCATTTTCTATTACTTTTTACTTGAGGAAAATTTGCAATTCATTAACAAGGAATTTTTAGCCATACAGCCAAAGGCTGCTTGGCACAATTTCACTGAAATGAAGAGACAAATGGTGATGTTCAGAGATACCATTAGCAGCACTAAGAGCTGGAAGGTCAAGAACCCAGAGATAAAAGAACTAAAGAAATAAGTGTTCCAGGTCATGGGTATAATTTCCCTTCACACACTTCAAATTCCAAGAGTGTATCAGTAGGTGGGGTACTTAGTGCTTTAACACCCAGTAATAATGAGGTAGGAAAAAATGTCTTTAATAATCCAGTGATGTAGAGAATTGGAATGGAATTTAGGGACAAAGTGAAAGAGAACAGATAGATCTCAGTTGAGAAACCAGCTATAATGGAGATAACAAACAGAAAAGACTTAACAAAGTTTGAAAAAGAGCTTCACAAGGATCTCATCTATGAAATATCTGCTTGCCAGAATAAACCTAAATCATTTTTCGAAAGAGTAAGAATCTTCCAGAATCTTTATATTTTACATCAGTAAAGTTTGATATTTAATCAGAGATTAATAGCATGGAAAGAGAGTCAATTAACTAAAAAACCAAGAGCTAACCACTTAAGAGAAGTACACCAAAAAAAATGACAAAGACTTATTTCTCTCATGAGAATTAACCTCCTCAGGACAACATTGAGAGAACTAAAAGTTAATTAAAAAGAATCCATAATCAATGTGAGGAATATTGGTACTCTTCTCTCAAATCATAAAAGACCCTCTTGAAGATTTAGATTTTTAAAACACAATTAATAAATGAGAAGCAACCATGATTTTTTGGTAATAATATACTAACCCTCAGCAAAATAGCCATTCAAGTTTATATGAACCATTTCCCCAAAACATTATATGTTAAGACAAACATTAAATAAAATCTCTCTGGTTGGCGACATAGCTCAGAAGACTAAGCAGCTGTTTAGGTAAGCACAGGACCGGGGTTCACTCCCTGGTACTGCAAGCTATGCCAGCCCCTGCCCCACACCTGGGTGTTCTGAGCCAGACACCAAGGCAGGGTGTGGTGCTGCACACCTGTAATCCCATCACTGGGGAGCTGAAAACAGGAGAATCACTACAAGTCCAATCTAGTAGTGACATCCTATACCAAATACATTTTTTAAAAAAAGAAGCAAAAGAAAACCTGTCAATCTTACATAAAACTCTTCTAGAAAATAGGAGAGGCAATGTTTCCTACTTAAATACATAAGGGCAACACAACAGTCAAACCAAAAGCTAAAGACAACTCTGCAAGAAATAAGATTTGCAGGTTAAACTTCTTTCTTTTGCTTGTATACAAATGCAAAAATTTTAAGGAAAATATTAGAGCATGTCAAATCTACTGATACATTATGTTAAAAGATAAAGCAGTGTATTCATTTGATTTATTTTAGGAAGATCAGGGTTAGTGATAAAAAGTCATCAGTGTAATGTGAAAAAAAGCATGTGACAAGTGACAGAATCAGCACTACTATCTTAGTCACCACGATCACCTTGGTCTCTAAAAATGCTAATGAGATTAACTTCCTTAATCTATGAGATTTTCTGCAATTGACCAGAGAAGCATTACATAGAGGAAGTATATTGAAAGTGTTTTCCCGATACTGGGAAGTAGGAAAGGATGTGTGTTATGACCGCTGTCATTATCAGTCCCATCAGTAATTGGGGCAAAAAGGAAAATACATGATGGGCATAAGAACTGGACAGAAAAGACAATTCATTATCCTTAGATGATATGATTGTGCATATAAAATATTCAAAAGTTTTGAAGATAATCTATTAAATTTGTAAGCGATTTCAGCAAAGTGGCTGAATGTCAATTCAACATGCAAAATAAATTACATTTCTTTTTCCTTTCCTTTCCTTTCCTTTCCTTTCCTTTCCTTTCCTTTCCTTTCCTTTCCTTTCCTTTCCTTTCCTTTCCTTTCCTTTCCTTTCCTTTCCTTTCCTTTCTTTCTTTTTTGTCTTTTTGAGACAGGGTCTCACTATGCAGTTCAGGATGGCCTTGAGCTCACTCTGTAGCACAGGCTGGTCTTGAACTTGCAACAATCTTCCTGTCTCTGCCGCCTGAGTGCTGGGATTATACGAATGCACACCCTGCCTGGCCATAAATTACACTTCTATATACTGACTGAACATAATATCAAAAATCACCGAATAGTAATAAATCTAACTAAAAATGCACAAGGTCACTCTAAAAAAATCTTATGATTTCTTGCTATGATAGACATATCAAAAAGCTTTGATGTGTTTTTTAGTCAGTATGATCATATCAGAAAGAACAAGAAACTGGCTTCTTATTAGAAGTCACTGTGAGCAGTATTTTACCTGTCGAAGTTCCATGTTAACATACTCCAAGGCTTTTGCTCTCTTATCACCTCAAGAATGAAGTAAATCAAATTTAATTTGTAAGAGTATCAGAAAGAAATTTATAATGGCAAATAAACCAATGATTTTGAATATGTTATATAAGAATGTTTAAAGTGAATACTTTCAATGGACACATAATTCACAATGAAAAATAGAAACATGTTCATCTTAAGGAAAAACAGTTGTTGTTATAAAGGGATTTTAGAAAAAAAACTCCTTTAAATATGTAAGGCTTGAGGTATAAATTAGCTGTAAATTTATTTATTTATTTTTGTATTTAGTACAGGGTCTACAGTGTGTCACTACAGAGAACAGATTGGTAGTGATTCTCCTGTTTTCAGCTTCCCAAGCACTGGGATTATAGGCATATGCCTCCATGCCCAGTCTCAATCACTGTCTCAGTACTCCCCAGAGGTAAGGCCAGCACGGCATGCCAGGGATCAAATCCTGGTCCCTGCATCTGCCTAAGTAGATGATTTAGTCTGCTGACTTATCTGGCCGGCCCAGCTGTAACTTTTAAAATTTCACTTTTTATAGTCAGAGCAAAAATACAAATCCTAACATTTCTAGAAATATCTACTTAGATGTCTGTTTCAAAATGTGCTTTCTTATCCAAATGGAATAAAGAGAAATTTTGAAAGTTTTCCTTTTGATTAAGCTATAACTGCAACTAGAAAACCATTCAAATATAACAATAGAATTCTGTCAATAACAACTTATTGATGTAATATTTATGAATCCACACTTCAGTATTGAAAGGAGAGTTGGTGAATCTTAGTCAGTTACATTTGATAGGAAAAAAGAGAATATATAAAATCATTTCTGTCTTTTGATTAAATTTTGAAAACTATGTCTCTCAGGTCATAGAAAAGGAAGATTTGTGTTAACATCAATTAGAGAACTTTTTACGCCCATAACTTGAACTGAGGAACTGCTTTAAAGATAATATGCAATGTATTCAGTGTGGCTAGTCTCTTGTCATCTTGTTTAGGAAATTCTGTTTTACCTTCTTCTATAAAAAAGAAAGGCAAAGAGGCCAGGGAGATTGCTCATTGGAATAAGCACTTCCCTGGCAAGCGCGAGGGCCTGAGTTCAATCCCTGGTTTTGAAAGAAAAAGGGGGGGAGGGCAGAAAGGTAGCTCAGCAGTGTAAACCACCTGTTTAGGCAAGCTTAAGCAAGCTCAGTGATCGCACTTCAGTCCTGGGCATCACATGCCATGCGGGTCCCATGCCCGGGTGCCCTGAGCCCCACACTGATACCGGGCATAGTGGTGCACACCTGTAATCCCAGCACTGGGGATGCTGAAAGCAGGAGAATCACTATGAGTCCAAGCTGAATAGTGAGACCCTGTACAAACCAAATACATTTAAAAATAATAAATAAATAAATAAGAAAAACACTCTACTAATGTATCATATATGCATACATGTGACAGGAAAAGTACATTTCAACCTTGTAGTTGTCTGAAGAAAGCAGTACCTGTCACTGTGTGTGTGAAGCTATGACCTCCACTGCTTGGTATTTTTGGTTTTTCCTATTATATACCTATGATAAAGTTTAATTTCTAAGCTGGCTACCATAAGAGATTAAAAACAATAACAATTAAATAGAACAATGATAGCAATACAGTGCAAGAAAATTTCCAGCATCATTACCAACTACACAAAGTAAAATTAAAGTTACTTAAGCATAGCACTCGGATACCCCAACATCGATCACATAACCAACATAGCTACTAAGTGGCTGGCAGGCACGTTGTACACGGAGTACACATGACAGACAAAAGGATGCTGCAGGTCCCCAGCAGGACAAAGCACGGTGGTGTGGGATTTCACTGTGCTACTCAGCACGATGCTCAGTTTAAACTTATAAACTGTTTATTTCTAGGTGCTTCCATTAACATTTTCAGATCATGGCTAGCGAAGGGATTTCTGTCACGGTATTAACTTTATGAACTACACAGAAAAACTAAGGAACTGTACCAGCTTAAAGTACACTAAGGGAAAATTAAAATTAATTGCCGCTTGTGATCTTCAAGTGAATCTCAGATGGAGACATTAGTGGGAAAACCCAGCCAATGTCACTACCAATGTAGTCACTCAGGTCAATTTGACAATAGCATCATTGTATCAAGGTTGCTCCCTCAGTACAGCTCCTACACTGTGGTTAAAGAACGCACTTACACTTGGGGACTCTTAAAGTCATCCTAAGATCACCTTTACACACTACCCAAGCTTGTAGGGCAAATCAAGACGTTAGAAATCTAGTAGCATTGCTGTCTCAAATGTTACCTGACAAAATATGAATTATAACTCAACATCATCAGGATGAACTCCTTAGAAACTGGTTTAGCTCTAAAATAGCCTACTCAGAGTACTTCAAGAGCAACATTGCTTTATTATAGTTGGTACTTACTTCATCAAAGGCAAAATAATTTAAATCTATTTCTTCATATTCTTCTTCAGATTCTTCATTCTTGATTGCTTCTAGGGCTATTGTCAGTTTCTTTCGCAAAATAAATCCCTTCCACACCGCCTAAATAAAAATTTAAACTATGTTATTCAGGGTTACAGATCAAACCTCAAAACAGATTCTCTGTGTTATCCCACTAGGAAGATAAAACATCTTAGATCTTGGTTTAATGGCTCAATAATCTGTTTTCTGAACTTTACGTGACACTTAAAACTGCAAGATAAATTAAACAACTGCATGTGTCTAAGTCTCAGGAGACTTTCTTTGTGGTAAGCAGAAAAGAATCTTTAAAACTCCCTCCACTGCACATGTAGGTCAACCAATCAATTATCTCACAATTCCTCCAAGGACTCATTCTCCACAGAGAAGAAAGAGATACAAAGAACAAAACCAATATTGGTCATTTTCAAATGATTCCATACAAAATAAGCTAAACCACATTTAGGAAAACATGAACATGAACAAATGGCTGTATCAGAAAGGAGGGCTCACGGCCTGGACAACTAATTAATTTCACTGAAAAATCTTTATTAATAATTGAAACTTTCCTATTAATCAGTTTTGAAACTGTCTCACTGCTATTTGTTTCTGAATAAAATTAATAAAAAAAAGAAAAAATCAACTCAATGCAAATAGCAAAACTAGAATCATTTAGATGTTTTAATCACTGTAGAGTACAAAAACTTTCTGAACAACATATTTAAGAAAAATGAAACTTTAAAATATATGGAGAAGGAATGAGCCTCAGTATATTTTAAGTGTAAAAATGAAAGAAGAAATAAATGTTTTTATGTTATTATTTATCAATGAAAAAGAATAGAGAAATATAAGCAAATAAATAACATAAACACATGAGTGTATATATAAGTGCTTAAATTTAAAAACAAAATATAAATTGTAAAATTAATTTTAAAATATTGACATATAAGTGCAGAAGACAGAGTAACAGCTACAGCATTAAAAATTTGAATTCTCTAAATATTTCTTATTTAAAATCTGACTTTAGAACCAAGCTCATGCTTAAGACAATTGTAAAAGTTAAATATTTAATAAAAGGCAATATCTTAAAACATAAAAAATCCATTTCAAGCTGTGGGAATAGCTACACAAATTATTTAACATGATTTTGAAGTAGGGTTACTTAAGTATAACCCCAGGAAAAACAAATTTGAAAGACATATTTGATTGTAAATGCTATCTTAAAACAACTCTCAATGATTATATTGTTAGTAATGACATTAGTATTATCATGTATATAAAAGATAAGACCCACAACTTCTCTGCAGCAAACAGCCTCAGAAAGCAAACCATCACCTCAGCAAGAATCCATGAAGCTAAATAAAACTCTTGGCAGCAGTTGGCCAAGGACAACCAACCCTGGGAGAACGACTGCGAGCTCTACTGTTCTGGCCCCTCCTGAGGACCAACCAGAGAAAGCAAAATCTACTTCCAAAACCAATAACATAACATATGCTGCTGCTAGTCTGCTCCCGTCTCCGTTTCCCCTACCAACAAATAATCAGAGCATGCTCAAAATACCTGAAGGCCCTCCTTTTCCACCCTTTCTTAGTCTTTTAAGTTGATGTGCACTTTGCTGCAGAATACTCTAAAGCCCATTTGATGTGACTGGTGAAGTCTTCATTTCCACAGTATATGTACACGTACTTACAAACACCCTCAGGGCCCTGCCACCCTCCCACAAAGCATAGTGAGAGGAGTAAGAGGAGAAAAACAACAATTATACTACTCTTGCTGGGAGCCAAGATTTTGTAAAGATGAAAATAAAATCAAATAATAAAAATTCTGTAGCCCTAAATATTACTGTAAAATATCAAGACAAACTCCTGTACATTATATCTCAGAATCATACATTTTCAAGCTCAGTGGGATTTTAAAAAATCAAAATAATGACAATACCAGTAACAGAAAGTATACCTATAATCCACAATCCACATGGGGTCTTCTTTTTCTTTTTTTTCTTTTTTAATACATGATCTCTCTATACAGTTCAGACTCATAGAGATCCTTCTGTTTCAGCCTCCCTACTTTTGAGATTATAGGCACAAGCCACCATGTCTGATTCTGGGGCCAGAAGGCACGCAGTGCCAGAGATAGAACTCGGGACCTTGAGCTTGCCAAACAGGTGCTTATGCTGCTGAGCTATCTCCCCAACCAACATCGTGTCTTCATCATTATTTTCATTAAGGGATTAAAGATCTTTGAAGAAACACTGATTCTAGGTCTAGGGCAAAATGTCTGAGACATAGTTTGGAACATGTGTTGCATTACAAACAAGGTGCCGAAAAGCATTAAATTATATCCCAAAAGGCAATTTCGGGAAACTACTCTTGGTCAAATAAAAGGGCAGTTCGAGCATCACTGAAATTAAGAAATAAGCACATAATATACTTTTTAAAATTTACTCACTCCTTATGACAGTATACACTATGGTGACCTGTAGCGAATGCTAGGAAACTATTAACCTAAAATTTGAAAACTGAAAAGAAAGCAGGCATTTTACCTACTTTTCCAGTATGAACTGTACCTTTGACTTTCTAGATATCATTTAGTTAACAAATGATTGATTAGTAGATAAAAAGCGCCACCATTTTGCAAATCATTAATATAGTAATTTATCCGGACAATGTGTATTAATGGACTCAGAGAGGCAACCAGATACTACATACAGGGCTTTTGTAATATATTATCATCATCTGTGATATATTTTTTGCTAAAAAACAAACTGTACTGTTAAAGCTTACAATCTTCCTGTCAATTTATAGAAAACAAGGGGAATGCTAAACAGGGCCATGGATGTGCCTGTGGCAAAATTCAGGAAATGGAAATCTCACAGGATGAATGGCTTAGGGGTTCTTCATTAAATAAACTACAAGGAAAACAAGAGGTTGGTATACATTAAAATATATAAAAAACATAATACAAAAATTTAAAAAACTATGATTTTTTATTTTGATTTAAAGCATATGTAAATGAATATTTATAATAGAAGGAATTTAAATACCAATATATTTACATACTGATATATTTAAATTCCCTCTATTTTAGTTATATATTTAATTAAATGTGTACATTAAATTAAATATACACATTAAACATATATCATTATTTAATGAAAAATATTGAGAAACTATCATTCTAGTCATATATTACATGTATATTTAAAATACAGAAATAAATCAATCATAGAAATTGATCCTGAAATAATTTTGGGAGGAATGATTTATTTGGCACAATGTACTGATGCAGAGGGAGAAGTGAGCTGGGTTTTGTAAGAATCAGTATTGGGCAGTAGACAGTTAGCATAATTATATGAAGTCAAAACCAAGATTTACCACTTAAAACCAGGTAACTTGCCAAGCTGTCTCATTAGTTACTATTCAGAATTTCCAATTATGATGGCCATGACCACTATTCTTGCTGCAAATGCAAAGGAATAGTATTCTGGCATATTGCCCATCATATAAAATGAGGCAGACTAAATAGGTAGCACAGATTTTGAAATGTACTGAGTGCCTGCTGTATGAATTATATAAATTATTGAGCAATGGAGCAAACATAGAGACTCTTGCTGCATGGCCATCTAAAACTCAATAAATCAGGAAGCCACTGTGTGCTAGACAAATACTATTGGAAAAAAAATAATGCAAAGATCCCAAGTTGGAGGCCTGCACTGCTCAGACAGTTTGGGAGCTGCCCCACAGCTGCTGTGGTCAGCAGCCTTCTCAGGTGTGTGGTCTCCTCAGAGAGGGCCTTGGAGGATGAGAACACAGATGGACGTAGTGTGGGGCTACAGCACCCTCACCATGGTGAACCTCGGCTTCCAGCACACGCACCATGCTTTGCCTCCTTTTTCTGGCACAGGATAGTGGAGATATTCTTTCATTCCCAAGACAATTACTTGAGCCTTTCAATGAGTCTGTCCTACTCCACAAACTGAGAGAAGCCCGGTGCCCAGCAATGGGTGCAGCAGACTTAGCTTATTTTCTGGGAGGCGATGGTGCCACACTTCTCTAGAAGTTGACCCTGTCCACACAATGTGTTTGAGGTGAAAATTCTAGTGTTGCTTTCAACCCTGAGACATATCCTTTTCAAGAATGCTCTGTTTTCTACCACTTCTATCCCCAAATACAGCGTTTTCTACATAGGAAAAAACTTATTTCCCTCAAGCTGCACCAAGTGCCCCAACAGCTTCTTTTTCAGCTTTCTCTAAGATAATCTCAATGCAGAAGAATAAATTTAGGACACTGTTTTTCCCCCAGAAAAATTATAATTTA
This sequence comes from Ctenomys sociabilis, assembly GCA_004027165.1. Taxonomy (NCBI): domain Eukaryota; kingdom Metazoa; phylum Chordata; class Mammalia; order Rodentia; family Ctenomyidae; genus Ctenomys; species Ctenomys sociabilis. Next base: position 40,643 of record PVKA01009653.1, on the reverse strand, counting down.
TTTTGCTGTACTCATGTGTTAAGCTTCAAATTCCACGCAGAGACAGATATTTCTTTTTCAAAAAAATATGTGCTAACCTGGGAATTCTGAAGAGACTACTGTCTAGGCTAGCCTATTCTCTGGTGAATTTTTTTTTGCCTCAACTATGTTTCTACTTTTCACTGGTACAAGTGTTTTTTTTCTACCCATCTTTTAGATTTCTAACTACATTATGAAGTTATCAACACTTTAAAAACAAACTCAGTGTCATATATAAAATGTAAAAGATAAAAATCAAATATGATTACTATATAGATTTAATTAGAAATTTTATAGATTACACATAATGGACACTTATTAAATATCATTACCTTGATCCTTTACTTCTAGAAATCATATTTACTTACTAGTTCATCAAGAAAGTCATATACTAAACACTGTATATACAGTGTCCAAAATACAGTCTATGCATTCCAGTGATTTTGCCTGTAAAACTCAATCATGAGTCAGAGATAGTGTCACCTTCTTGTAATTCCAGCTACTTGGGAAATTGAGGAAGAAGGACCACAAGTTTGACTTGAGCTTGGACTCTGTCTCAAAATTAAGAATAAGTTTTTAAAGGGAAATTGGTGAAGCTCAGTGTTACAGGCATTGAGTTTGTTCACCAGGATTGTTAAAAGAAACCACAGAATAGACACTGTTCCTTTGCTTGGAAACTTAGTATGAGTAATTTTTTCACTTCTCAGGTGACTTTAGGTCTCTCCTCATATGAGAAGCAGAAGACATGAAAACAGACAAGAACTTGAACAACTACTAAATGGGAGAAACAAAGAAAAAAGGGAACATTTTGTGCATTGAGAAGCAAAATTAAAAGCAGAGTTGAAGAAAGCAGCTTTCTTCTTCAGCTTACCTTGGAGAACATCACTGGCTCTTTGCCTTCTTGACTTTTTGTCTCTCACAAAGCTGAATGGTTATGACAGACTATTTTTGAACCCCTTTCACTTTGAAATTCACTAACAGTGTTTAAAAATTATTCAATATTCAATACCGTATAACAGATAAAAAATAAAAGTCACTCTTCCCTTTCCAGATTCCCTTGCCATGTGTACATTTCCTCTTGGACACTGACTGCCCTCGCTGTGCCTCCCGCACACGCCTAACACGGTACATGGGAAGAAGTCTTCCTGCCTCTTCACATCCCTTCATCCCTGACTCTGAGCATGTGTGAGCCATGCGCTAACAATGAAGGAGATGTATTTTATTTTCCTGGATTGTTTTTTCTAGACACCTTCCTGTTTGCCTCTCACTTGTACATGATTAATCGTGACTATGAGATAACAAGGTTAGTTCTGTGCTGACAAAAAAATAGTGGAAAGGACAACCTCTAGACCTCTGGTAACATCGGCCATGAGACTAGTGTGCTCACAGCGGATCTAACCCAACTCACCATCAGAGCCAGAACTCCTGCAAGGGCTACAGTGTGTATTTTGCTCTTGTGACATCAAGCAATTCCCTCTTGAATCTGTGTAAGGCCAGGCATTCATGTTAAAGCCATCTTAATTCAGTTTATTGGAAATAAAAGTTACCCAACTCTGTTGGTAAGTAACCATCAGATTGTTTTCCTAACTTACTTATTTGGTTGGAAGGCCAATTTTTTTTTTTTTTTTACCACTAATCCATCTGCAATTAATTCATCTCTTCTACCCATTCAACTTACAACCAGATAATTCTCTCTCCACTCAATAATCTGACATTGTTTTCTTCTCTAATACCACCAACTATCACCTCCCAGAACATATTACATACTTTTCAAAAATCTATCACCCATGTCTGATCATATTTCTTGTTTAGCATTTGAACATCTAGTACTTTTGATAGTCTCATTGTGATGTGATCTATCATTGCTCCAATAATATAATACATGAATATAGTGTGTGTGTGTGTGTGTGTGTGTGTGTGTGTGTGTGTGTGTGTGTGTGTTTTGCCTTCATGTTTTTTCATTGTCTTTTATATCTGGCCTGGAATTCCATCTTACAAATTTATACTGATGCTGTTCCAAAAGGATCCAAATATGTAAAATGATTCAAAAAATTGGTTTCGTCTGGATTATATAGTGAACACTGAGAGGTTCTGAGACAGCACTTTAACGTACAATGGTCAAATATCCAGGCTTTGCAAATTCTTCAGTTTCAACAGATTCCAAGAATGCTCCTGAGTCCACCCATGTTTCAAGCAAAGCAAAAAAAAGTACTGTGGGATGTCATAAGGGTGGCTTTACAGAGCAGGCATGGGGCTGGTGCTCACGTCTCCCACTCACATTGTAATGACCAGAACTTAGAGAGAAGGCCACACTAAACTGCAAGGGAAGCTGGATGTCTATCTGACCTGGACAAAGAAGACGACCAAGGGCTTCTTGATCAGTGGAAAAGCACTTTCCTGGCAAGTGACTAAGTTCAAATCCCCTGTTCCACAAAAAAAGAAGGAGGAGGAGGAGGAGGAAGAAGAGGAAGAAGAGAAGAAGAAGAAGAAGAAGAAGAAGAAGAAGAAGAAGAAGAAGAAGAAGAAGAAGAAGAAGAAGAAGAAGAAGAAGAAGAAGAAGAAGAAGGAGAAGAAGAATAGCATGAATTGTGGTGAGCAGAGAGCACAGCCTACCAACTCCTTCATGAAGCCTTCATTTTGATCTTATAAAGCCAAGGTTCTTTCTTCTATGTCATGCTGTATCCCATCCTCGGACACTTTGTTATTCTCATATTTATATATCTTAAAATGAATGGTTTAAGAAACTAGATGATTATATCCCACACAAGAGAAAATGCAATAGAATTCAGTGTCTTGACTACCACAGTGGACATCAGAGGATCCTTGCCATAAATTATAAAGAAAGGATGAATTATGCTTTCTTTTACAGATACTAAGACCGTCAACCAAAGGAGATCTAATAAAGATATCAGTCATCAGAATGACATCTTCATAAAGTAATGAGCTTCTCTTTATTAGGATGAGTGAAGCAAAAGTTTAATAGCCATTTGCTGTTACTGCTGAAAAATGCACTGCTCATCCAATAATAACAGGAGGAGTTTGAACTGTTGGACATTTACATTCTTTACACAGAGGAATAATATTTTGAGATAGTAAGCAAAGTTTCTTTCTCTTAGAACTTACTTAAATCAAATGCTTCCCCTCATTCTCAGCAGTATGGCATGAGGCTTTTTCTACACATTTCTTTCAGGAAGATACACCAAAATTTAAACTAAAAATCTAGGTATATTCATTAGAACCATAACAAAGTGAATTGTCTTGAAAACTGTGGCCTTACTAGTGAGAAGCAAGAACTTGAGAGAAAAAGATCTCTTCTCCATATAAAGTTTAGCCTTTCCTTTGTGCAAATAAGTAGGAAGCATCCCCAAGTCCTGCTCCTCTTTCATACAATTTTCTAATAATTAATATTCCCATTCACTAGTTCAAAAGCATATATACATAGTTTCCTTCAGGTTAACTCCATATTTAGTCCAGAACATAACACTCCAATCACCTCAGCTCCTCATATCCCGGGTGATGCCATGTGTTTATCTCAGTACTGTATTGCCATCCCGCCCCCCCGACTAACCTTTTTGCCACTGCTCTTGCAATATATTTGCAACAGAAAGTGGACGTGAGCACATCAGTCCACTTTTCAAAGTCCTCACGTGTCTTCTCAAATTACGGGAGGAAAAGTCAAATTCTTTACCATGACCTATGACTTCGAAATCCTATTTATTTCCCCTTTATCATTTTCCACTCGCGCTGGCTTCTTGCTGCTTCTTAAACACCGTGGGTATGCTCCTCCGTCAAAGACTTTGAAGCTTATATGCCTTTGTCTGCAATCGTCTCCTCCAGATAGCGAGTGGCTTCGTAGCTCATGCCAATGTCAACATTTCTGGGCTTTCATATCTGTTCTGTCTAAAATTAAAAACTTCCTTTTCAAACCCTCATTCTGCTTTATAATTCTTGTTGATTTTTGTCCCTTTCAAGTTAACAAACTGTACCTTCCAAAAAAAATATAAACCAGCATGATTTTCACATTGAAAAATGGTCGTTGAATGAATGCAACAAAATGCTGATTTGTTTTGTTTGCTTACTATTATTAATCTGAGGCACAGTGCTGTGAATTTCCACAATCCTTAACTTCGTATATGCATTCAGGATATAAATACATATCGACATCAGAAGAGCCTGGGCTCTCTCACCAGGATATAAACTCCACATCAACAGGCATTTTTTGCAGGGTTTCTTTTAATTTGGATGTTTCTTTGTTTGTCCATTGGTAGTTTCATTTTGTAAGCCTACACCAGTGTCTGAAAAGTCTCAGTAAAAAACCTGATAAGCAAATAAATGAATATATGAATACAATCAATTATACATTTCAAAATCTGATAACTTTGAGCCATATATTTACTTCTTGATTTCTGAATTTTTAAATGAAATTGGTATTTTAAAAACTTAAATTTTGGGGGTCTGCCAGCTAGCTCAGTTGTTTAAGTGCCTGCTCATGCAAACACAGTCAGGTGCAGGATACCACAGCTCCTCCTGCCTTACCAGACCTGCCCTTCAAGTAGCCTGAACCACCAAAGAAAAAAAAAAAAAGAAAAAAGAAAAAATTTAGGCTGGGGAGATGGCTCAGAGGAATAAACACTTCCCTGGCAAGTGCAAGGGCCTGCGGTCAATCCCCAGTTCCACAAAAAAAAAAAAAAAAAGAAAAAAAAAAATCCTCCAAAAAAACTAACTTTTGGTGAAATTTTGAAAATATACTTCTAGAAATAGCTATTACTTATATGAAATGAGCCTATATTGGTGGTGTTTTACCAAACTGACAAATGACACTGTTGAGAAGTTTTAAATATGATTGTATAGTTTAGCTTGATCCACACTCATGAAAAATACTCTTTCAGTTATAAAGACTCTTCCTTCAATCTACATACTAAGCAGAGCCAAAGCCAAACTACAGCTAACATGCAGCTCGGTGTCATATGAGTTTAAAATATAGCCACGTAATTGGAAAGCACTAACGTTTGGGGGTGGATTTTAGTACAGAATAACCCAGAGAAAGATGATGAATATGCCTTTCATGACGAACCACGCTAGCAAAAGATTAAAATTAACCTGAATGAGAATAGCAGCTTTCTCCATCTGTGCATGGATATTCATAATGCTTTTTCTTTTTTCTTTCATTAGAACAGTTTGATTACTGAAGGAATTTGGCAGGGATTCCATTGTAACAGTATGTATGCTTGAAGAGCACTGGATCTGCCTGCGCACCACGTAAGCACGCCAATGTGCCTGGATCACCACAGCTGCCGTACTATAAAATGGAGAAAGGAAAACATGTTTAGTAGCAAGAATACACAGAGGCAGGCAGATAAGAGGTTCTTGGAACTGGTAAGCGTGAGTTGTGTAAAGTGTTACTTAAAAACAAGACCCCTTCTTTTGTCTAACTACCAACATAGTGGTAAAAATCAGGAACCTTCAAATCTGAATGTGAGAAGAGGCCACATTCTCACATCCAGGGAAGGATGTGGGTACAAGGGAATTTTGTGTATTTAAAGGGGGAGAGGTCGCACAAATTTTGTGAGATCCTGGCAAGAGGTTATTTCGTGATTCAGAAAAGAGATAAATTTTGACTTAGCTAGGATGGGTGAGATTCTTTTCCTTTCTTTGGATTTTAGGGGAAGAGTCTACAGGGTGTGCAGGGTCTCACTACTAGACTGGACTCACAGTGATCTGCCTGTTTATAGCCTCCCAAGAGTTGGGGTTACAGGCGTGTGCTACCATGCCCCGTCTCGATTGCCATCCCAGAGCACCTCTTTGCCCTGCAGGGCAAGGGCTTTGGAGAGGCAGGGCAAGGAGGCCATCCTCCCCTAAGAGGACGGGCCCTCATGGGTGTCACTAGCACCTCTTTTCTCCCTACCCACTGTCCCCTTATAAGCCCAGCAGTAAAATCTGACACGTGCCACCCCGTGCCAACTGGCCAATTCCAGGCCCTCAGTCAGTGAGTGCTGCATGTTCCGCACAGCCCAGGAGGCTGCGCAGGAACAGCGAATGCGAACAAAAGTGGACACTGGCTGTGAGTTTACAGTACATCTAATCACGTTTCTCCTTCCACAAAATAGCATTACAAAGATATCAATATTCTTGTATAGTTTAAGTGCTACCTATTTCATCTCTGTAACTTCAAGTTCTTGAGTTCAAATGGAAGGGTTCTATCCTCCAATGTTCTCATGAAATAGTTTTTAATATTTTTATAACTATCAAAGTTAGTGAATTTTATCCATCCTTATATATCCTTGTATTTGGTTTAAAACAAAGTGCAATCAGGCGATGAACTGTACCAGATGTAACCATATGTATTTTTTTCTCACAGCATTTGTAGGGAATTAAAAAGCAATGATGTTATTTGCTATAGTTGTTTAAATTTATTATTGTTATTACATCATTAGCCTCATCAATGGCATTTTGTCTTCAGACTTTCAAAACTCTTTAATCTGTTTGTTGTGAGTAGAAAACTGAAATTGATGGCTAAAACTTCTGGTCTAAGACAAACTACTTGCACTTGTGATATTTGGAAGAAATATTCATGTTCCTACAAATTGTTTTTTCCTACTAACGTAAACAGAGGTTTTCAAGTTCACATTTGGCCATTCAATTATCCATTCATTTCTCATCTTTCTAACAAAAATAGATAAGCTACTATTTAATATATAAATGCTATAGTGGGTACTTTGGGTAACAAAGGGAAAAGAAGAGCTCCCAAAATATTTGCAATGTATAAGCAGTAAAACCTGAAAGGTTTATGAGGAAACATAGTCACCTGACATCATATTTCTCTACTATACACGTTTCAGTGTCTACAATGTGAAATTCTTCTAAAGTCATCAATTTCATGAATACCTCAGCCTAATAACAGAACCAAGAGGTGGGTGAGGGATATTTTCTTTAGTGCCATACATGGGAACTGATGTTGCTTTCCCACACAAACACAAGGAAAGAAGCTCACTTGAGGTTTTCCTAAATGCAACATACACTCCATGTCAAAAAAAAAAAAAAAAAAAGACCTCTATCATGATCTCTATTTCTTTCTCGCAGAAATAATAAATGTAAAATAAATGTTCATAGCACGAGTACATATAAATCTCACTAAGGAAACTTCAATATAACTAACAACGCATCTTTCTAAATGCCCAAATAACCAGGTTTAGCTGGTGGGTTCCTCTTTTATTTTTTCTTTAGGTCTTTCATATATATTTCAGTTCTTTATCTCTATCTAATATCAGTACTTAGTAATGTTATTATCATTGATTAAGAAGTTCCAAATGTTGTATATAAAACCTCAATAGGCAACACCTGGAGCAAAGGCAATGAAATTAAACATAAATCAGGAAATATTAAAGCTGTTTTCACAAATGCTAGAAATTATTAAATAGGAAGTTAATGTCAGCTTTAGCATATCAAACTATTTAGAATAATGCTCAGAAAAGCAATCACTTAATACAGTCGATGCCTGAGAAAAGCCAGACCAAGAAGAGCAGGATTTCTGCCTTATTCAGTGCCAGGCAGGCTGATGGACAATTTTTCTCTTGTTGGCTTCACAATGAGGCCACACACACACACACACACACACACACACACACACACACACACACACACAGAACAAGAAGTGGACAGACCAAAATAAAAACCAATCTTTGCTGGTTCAATAAATGATTAGAGCCAGCAACTTGATTTTCTGCAAGTGTTTAATCGTGGTGAGGTAGATGATGTGTTTAATTACAGAGAACACTGCCTGACCTTGCGGAGCCGTTACACCAAAGAAAATTACAGGACACACATTCAAGAGTGGCCCCCATGCTCATTAAGTGTTTGCTAGATCAATGAGAAAATATAGAGCACAGGCAAAGGTCCATTTTTTAAAAATGAAATTATCTGATTATTCAGAAAGCCTTACTTTCTATTTTAAAATGTAGCATTTTATTTCCTTAAAAGCAATTCAGTTACACAGTAGAAAGAAAAATAATTTCTCATTACTCATCTAAAATTAATGCTATTAGACATTCCATCTGCACCATTCAAAATACAAGCAAATTAATCGACACTCTGATTAGGTAGTTTGCGTACATCATGAACACATGAGGGACTTAGTATAATAATGTCAGTGATTGACACCTTTACCAAGTCATTATTTAACACCACTGACTAAGATCATCCATCAGAAACAGTAAATACAACACGCCTAAAGGAAAAATGGTGCGCGCAGCTTACATTTTTTTACTGTGTTCAGTATTTTGGTGCCTTCTCAGCAGAGGACCTGCCGTGGTTTCCACTGATGGGTTCCTCCTGGTGGGTGTTGTCTTGGTGTCTAGTTTCTGCTGGCATACGAAGTTTTCCTGATTCCTTTCTTCTAAATCTTGATATACAGGGGAGCAGCTCAGGGGGGAGCGGCTAAAGCCTGAGTCCATGGACTGCTCAGTGACCCGTGGTGAGGGACCGTGGGGTACCCTTGCGGAAGCGCGGGAGGCCTCGTGCTGCAGGGCGCCGCTAAGGCGTGGAGGGGCCCGATGGTTCTGCTGAGCGCTTGTTTCACTTAGCTCGGTGACACTTACATCCCCACGTTCATGCGCGCATCTGTATTCATGACTACGTGTCATCAGTTTCTTAAAATAGTGGTGGATGTTTTCTGCTGTATCCAAGGTGAAAACGTCCCTGAACAAATAAGTGATCAGAGCATTTCTCATTAAAAAGTATAACAACGTATACAATTTTTAAAATAAATTGTGCTTTGTTTCTAAAATGAGCATTAAACTTTACTATAATATTCATTATAGATTATTTTTACAAAAATGTTCTCACTTTGAACACAGTTTGAAAGTATTTAGTTAATTTAGGCCTGTTAGTCCAGACAACATGACTGAGAGCTTTAGAGACATTTTTATTCAAGGTATTTTTGGAACAAATAAATGAGAAAAATTCATTCTTTTACTGCCATAACATTAGAATTCATGGCTGCCTAAATTTGGAAAAGTTATTTATGAAGTAAAGTTAAAAGTGCTTTCTACATTGACTCTTGCCACTCAAAATATTTGTGCTGGATTTTTAAACAAAGAATGTATATTATGAGAAAGTTTTTATTTCCATTTTTCTTTGGAAAAACATTTTATTGCAAAGAGAATTCAAATAGTTTAAGATGCAAATGTTTCAGATTCTCTTAGGCAATTCTTCATTTTTAACTTGTAGCCTTACATAATTGATGAGATTCTCATGTTTACCAGATTTAATGTTCCTGGTAGTGAGTGAAAATGCCTTTGAAGTTGTATGAGACTTATTCTTTATTTTTTATTATTTTTCAGGAAGGGTCTATAGGGGCTCAGGGGCTCACTACTAGATCAGACTCGTAGTGACCCACCTGTTTACAGCCTCCCAAGAGCTGGGATTACAGGTGCGTGCCACCACACCCACTATGAGATTTATTCTTAACTACATTTTATTTATTCCAGTTTTTAAGGTTTTATTAAAGTGTTTTTTAAGTTTTCACTTTTCTCTTAATTTTCCAGCTATATTTTAAGTATAGCCAGAAACTGAATTACCCTTATTCTGTAACAATGCAATATTTGTGGTATTTAATCCCAGAAAGCAAAAGGAAATTTATAATTATTTCTTCAGAGTATAAAAATAGTGATTATGTTCCATAAATTAATTATTATATTTTAATATAGCCTTCTCAAATATATATATATATATATATATATATATATATATATATATATATACTTTTTTTTTGTGGAACTGGGGATTGAACTCAGATCCTTGTGCTTGCCAGGGAAGCACTTATTCCACTGAACTTATTCCCTGGCCCCTTCTGACATATTTTTAGTATTTTCTATTTCAAGCATTTCATTGGATAACAAAGGGTTCAGTGTAAACACAGGAATATGAAATGCTATTGGTTTTTTATTGAGTTCAACAGTATTTATGCATTATCTATATCATACTAGTCTATTTCCCCGTATCAAAGCTAAAATGCAATTTAAATTGCAATAGTAATAAATACAAATACAAATGTAAATGTCTACATTTTACACATCATGTTACAAAATGAAATTTTGACATACATAATGTGAAGGATTGCTCTTGTACAAAACAAAATCATACATTACATATATGCAAAGAAATGTTAGTTTAGATTTCCACAAACATATATATAAATAATTTTAATATTGTTAAAAGGAAATATTCTGCAAAATTAAATTTATTTTTCTAAGTTGTGAGATTTTTTTTTATTTGTTTGTTTGTTTGTTTTTACAGCACTGGGGATTGACCTCAGGACCCTGAACTTACCAGCAGGTGCTCATTCCACTGAGCTATCTCCCCGGCCCTGAGATTTGTTTATAATATAAATAGACTGCACTAAAATATTTAAATAGAAAAATAATCCAATAAGACAATCATGTATGAAACTATAAGTAGCAATAATGCTAGCATAAAATTTAGTAATCAAATTTAGATATTATCTAATATATTAATTTTCCAGTTGTAATGGAGAGCTATGATAAGTGAAAATAGTATGAGATTTTCCTCTTTATTTACATTGTCCAGAGCAATGGAAATTTGAAAAATAAAAATGTAGATTAAAACTTCAATTTAAAACTATTAAAAAATCAATTAATTCATTTAATATGTATTCTGAATGAAAGAAATGAAGTGTAATTTGACTGTGATTCCTCTCAGATGCCTTCCTCTGAATGCATGCAAGTGGTGACTGCTTTCCTTGATTACTGTCTCATAAATGTAAATATAATACTCATGTAATATGACACCTTATTCATAATATGTATTATGAGTTATAAAACTTGCCTTATTGCAGTGAAAATTTTTATTTACCTAACTTTCATTGATGCTAACCTGTAATTTTTTGAAGATAAATTTTTGCTGATATATGACTGATGAATAATAGAATGAATATATGCCTGTAATACTGTCATGTATTTTATATAGTTTAGATTATATATATATGTATATATAAAATTCATTTCAAAACATTGAATTTGATGTATATCAAATTGTCATTTCAAAACATCACAATGTATTTTGAAGAAGAAAAATATTTCCAAGATTTCTAAGATTTCTTTAATGGTAGATTATTCCCCAAAACATACTATTTATGAGAAATACATAATCACTATGATGATCAAAATATGAAAATATGCTCAACCAGTGCTCCACCATGAGCCACACCCCAGCCCACCTTATTTATCTTAAATGTAATGGGAGGGTGGCAATCTTACCCTTTTGTGGCAGTGCAGTTTTCAGCTAGTACCTTGAGTTCTCTCATCTGGGTCTGACAAAGTACCAGGAACTGTCCTGACTCTGGAGGCCTGTGCTCCTCCGTGGAGCTTTCCGAGTGAGAGCTCAGCGCATCACCATTGATGATTCTTAGAGCAGGTAATATTTTGACTAGAGAATGCCTTTGGGAAACAAAAAAAAGTTACTAATCTTGATAATAAAAGTTTATGTTTAAAATTGGCCATACCCCTATTATGTAAATAAGTACTGACTATGTATCAGAAATGCTGATTTTCAGAGAAAATGATAGTTAAATTTATGTAGCAATTAAGGGTAGTCTGTCATGTACACCACAACTTCTAGAGCTCTTCTTATATATTTAATTATTTTTCTCCTAAAATATAAGTCAGAGAATCAAACTTGGAGGTGAAAGATTGTTTTTTGAGTATATTTAAACTATAACATGGACAGAATTTATATTTCTCAATCAAATATAGTGAGAGCAGGCCTAAGAAAGGGAGACATCATCCAGTTTTCCATGTTCTGAAACAGCTAAAATTATATTTTCTCCTGATTCTTGCTAAGAATTATAATAATTTTTGAAATATTACAAAAAATCTGTATGGACTTGGAAGATAATTACTGTAAAACAAAACCAGAAGGAAAAGCAAGCAGGTCAGACAGCAGGAGTTTCCCATCGAACCTGACCATGGACGCATACTTGAGTAACCTTTCACAAGAACAACGTGTGTTTCTTTTGAAAAGACTGCTGATGGTCACAGGGGCTCAGTGGACTTTGGAGAAAAAAATTAACTTTGAAGAAAACTACAAAGTTCTGATGACAGATACCAAAGGTGGAGTGCACAAATGGGGAGAGTTCTTGGGTTTACAGAGAATGTTCAGTGTTGTCAAAGCGTCTGTTTTTCCTAAGCTGACCTCTACACCCAAGTCAATCTCCAAATTTTCAGTAAGATATTTTGTAGATATTAACAAACTGATATAGGCCTACACTCAAACACCCAGAATAGCTAGCACAATATTGGAGAAAAGGAACACAAAGGACTAGTACTGCCCAGTTTCTAGATTAAACGTGGAATTACATTGACCAAAACAATGTGATTTGGGGAGAAGAAAAAAAAAATCCTGATAGCTCAGCAGATTAAAGCATCTGCTTAGGAAGATGCAGGACTGAGGTTCAATCCCCTGTGTGTTGTGCCAATCCCACCCCCGTGGTGTGCTGAGACAGCAATTGAGACTGGGTATGATGGTGCATGCCTGTAACCCCAGCGCTTGGGCGGCTGAAAACTGAAGGATCACTACAAGTCTGATCTGTATAATGAGACCCTGGGGATCCTGTACTAAATACATTTTAAAAAATAGGCCAGAAAGGTTCCCAGAAGCATAATCATATTATTAATTTGCAAAAAAGGAAAAAGATATTACAATGGAGGTAAGATGATCTTTTCAACAAATGTGCTGAAATAGCTGAACACCCACAGGAAAAACATAAATCAAGGGAAATTTACATACTTCACAAAAAAAAAAACACCTCAAAATGGATCACAGACCTAACTGTAACATCCAAAACCATGAAGCTTTTAGAATAGGAAATAAATACTACATGTCCTGAGTTATGATGACTTAATACTAAAACTTTCTACTCTGAAACATAAGGTGAAGAAATCCTGAGAAGAAGGCACAGGCTAAGAGAAAATATTTGTTAAGCACATCTTATAAAGGGCTGATACCTGAAGTATACAAACAATCAATAGTCAGCAATAAAAACATGCACAGGTTGCTTAAAACATGATCAAGAGACCAAAACAGATGATGCAGTAAAGAACACAAACATGTGACAGCTATTCTTAGGGAAACACAATCATCACATCACGTGCTCATGTGGGTGATGTATGGACTACGGCACGTGGAGCTCTCTGGTGCACCCTGTGTATGATGCGGGAGGATGTGGATGCATGATGTATGGATGGATGTATGGAAGTCTCCATTTGCTGCTTACCATGAACTGTGCTAAAAACTAAAGTTTATTAATTAAGCACAGAAAAAGTAACAGTTCCTGAACACTAATAAAGCACGATGAAGTACAATTACTAACATGGCAAGGCTCAAAATGGAGAATGAGCATCAGTTTGTGTTTCTATCTGTTCTGTACAGGCTGGCAAACATATTCATTTCTATAGATACAGAAATACAATAAAAGTTTGGAATTTTCGCTTTCTGAAGGACATGACTGATAATGGCAAAATATATGGGACCAACCGAGTCACAGAACATAATTATTTGTGTATAATTATTAGTTTCATAATCTTAGAAGTAAACACATGAGAGAGAGACAGACAGAAACAGACAGACAGAGAGACAGACAGACAGACAGACAGACAGGAATATACCTTTCTCAAGGAAAGCCAAAAGAGCACCAGAGCTCTTCACTGAGAGTGACAATTGTTACCTCCCAACATGTCTTTCATCTCTTTCCCCAGAAAAAAAATCAGTGTTTCTCCTCTTACAAGTACTTGAGTAAGGAAAGAGGGAAAACAATTAAGTTTTTCATAATTACCTCTTCAAGGTAATTATGAGATCCATCACAATGTTAAGAAACAGAAAGCTTGTTTCTTTGCTCATAAAGAAACTGAGAATTAAATTTTATGTACTGTACATTTTGAACCTTATTAGTGTATTGAAACCTACTGATGTTTGCCAAATCATAAACCACCATATTTATCCAAAAGGAGTTAAATAAACAGGATAGGTGTGTTGCAGACTGTATTCCTCTTTAGGTAAAATTCAAAAGCAGAATGTTATATTAAGCTAGCAATTACACATCATGGATAGACTAAGATAAACAGAAGTAATAACCACAACAAAACATTAAATTTGGCATGAAGTCCTTGACCAGGTTCCCACCAAAGCAAGGAATAGCTATCCACTGAGATAAATTGATTGACTGATTGATTGAATGACTGGTTGATTGATTGCACCAGGAATCAAAGTCATGACCTCATACTTGCCAAGGCAGGCACTGTGCCCATTACACTCTGAAATTTAAGTTGTTAATAATCAAAATATCATGGAGAGCTCAACTTATTCTGTACTAAAGCATTATACTGCTAATGGTGCTGGGGTGGGGAGATAGCTCAGTGGAATAACTGCTTTCTGAGTTCAATCCCTGGTGCCACCAAAAAACCCCTAAAAACTAATGATGCTAAAACATGTTTTCTTACCAAGTACACTATTAACTTTTGAAGACATGAGTGCAATATCAAAATAACTGTTATAATTATAAAATCTTAGTTATAAAATGATACTACTATTGAGACATGTTAATAAAAAATTAGGCAATATATTCAGCATAAAAAAGAGACTATGATTCTATGAGTAGTATTGCTGCTTGAGTTTCGAGATCTTACATTATAGAAGAGAAAATTTAACACAGCAGCCCTGGAGCAGAGGCAGCAGTTAGTTACAGTAATGTGGGCACCAAGCAAATTTCTGTTCCTTGCCTTGGTCTCCAGAGTGAGCCAGCCAGCCGAGGAAATGAGGTGTCTGTGACATGCTCTGGGCTTTGGAGAAAGTGCATCTTGCAAGGAAAAGAAAGCAAGCCTCTTTCTTGTTACTGTCTCTTATGAACTTAGTAATGCAGAATTTGTTTCTCCTTCCTAGAGTTTGACATTTTGGTTTTAAAAAAGTAATGAGCCACTGAACTGCAAAATTTTGCCCCAGAGAAAAAATGGCCATGCAAAGTCAGAATAGTGGTGCAGTGGCATGGACACTGGGAAGCCCTTCCTGAGCAGCACTCTCTGGGTCTCATTCGGCGAAGCCACGAGGTGATGTTCCTGAAATGCCTATCTTCGCACTACTTCATCAGCACAACCTAAAGTGCTTTTCAAAGTGTAGTTTCTGGGTACACCAAAGACTTCGCTGATTAATTAGGAGATCTGTATTTTTTAAATATCACCTTTCTTATTCAGCTTTAAAGAATAAAACTAAGTACATCCAGAAGAAACACAACGGCTACATGCATTACTGAAATCAGTGATTGCTCAGGTTCAAATCTGAACTGTAAAAATCTCCAACATTTTGAAAATCTGCAAATTGTTTTAAATTTCCAATACAAATGTACCAAAACTGGTAGCACAGCTGGCACGATCAGATATATGTTAAATGGCATACAGAAATTGCTGTTTTAGAGTAACTATGTCACAGAGATTTAAAAACTGATAAATGATGTCACTGGCACACATAAATGATACAAAAATCTTCTCAGAGTACTATTCACAAAACATGGTATGTGGCGACTGTATACATGTTCAGAGAAATAAGAACTCTTTATAAGAAATAATTTTTTTGACAAAATAATTTTGACACTCCAACAAAATAAGCCCAGAGGAAAATGAGAATCTGTCCTATTAGATTAATAGTGTGATAAGCATATTTTACCACAAGCCCATTTCCTCTAATAAAATGTGCATTTATTTACCCCATATCCAAAATAACAGACAAAAAATGTACTGAAAGCTAGCACAGTACGTTAGGTTTGTTCTTTGTTACTGCAGAAGAATGGATGTGGAAACTTTGATTGGATCAGAACAACGAAGGATACAAATGATGGCTCTGGTATAACACGTTTTTTGAAATGGGTACTGATACAAATGTCACTACATGCAAAAGCTTATCTATCGAGAATAATTCTAGTGAACAGGTCAATGGGGCCTGGATTTCTGTATTACTAATGCTTTGATATTACCATGCCTTTATTTTTAAAAGTTCCAGAGTGATTTATTTTAATCAGAATATTTTGAAATTCTCTGGTTGTAAAACTTTGCTTGGATCTTCAGGATTGTCACAATGTTCTGAACTAGTGATTTCATACAATTCATATTCTGATGGGAACTACTACTTTTTAATTTTTTTTTTAAGAAACAGTCTTCAGATCTGTATAAGATACAAATAGGTTGGCCTGAAATTAAAAATGTAGACTTTTAAGAGTTTATGATGAATATATTAAAATGTGCAGCAACAGGTTGATTAATGTGGAAAATGAAGAACAAGAAAACGGTGAGATCCCAAGATTAGTTTTTCCAGCTGGGATACTCCTAGTCAAGGGCCAAATCAATATTTCATTTCCTGAAAACTTCCTGGTGAATATTCTGCCACTATTAATCATTAGTGAACGAAACAAATTCCCAAAGGAGATTCCAAGCTGGGTCTGTGGATTAGGTTTTAAAAAGAACATTTATACTACATCAGTATTGTCCCTGGTATCACTGGCCAGATATGAAAGTAGGAAGCTAAATGGGAAAGTTGATAACCAATCGCTTTGTTGGTACCAAAGGGTTAGGTAAAGTTCATGGAACTGTCCACCTTAACGACTGAGTTGATCGTCCCATTAACAAATCCATATTGTATGCATCTCTAGATTTTACTCTTTAGGGTCTACAGAGTCTCACACACAGATCGGACTTGCAGTGATCCTTCCTGCTTCTCAGCTTCCCAAGCTTGGGATTACTGGTGCACGCCACCAGCCCAGTCTCAAGCACCCTCTCAGTGCACCCCAGGCGTGGGGCTGGCACAGCACACATTTCTAGATTTTAAACCCACTGACAAATAAATCTCTTCTAAAAAATAGTGAAAAATAAAATAAATAAAATAAAATAAAAAGTGAAATAAAATTAAGACTCATGAGATTTAAAAGATGAATTATTCTGGGCCAGAAAAATATGTTTAATTTTAGTAATTATGACAGCCAACTAATTATTCATATCTATAAAATAAATATTAATAATTTCCTCTCATTATTGATTATCATTGCACATCTTCTTTAAACTGTACTGTTATATATTTATTAAGATCAATAAAATGTAAATATTTGGATTTATAAATTTATAAGTTCATATCAACACATTTTACAAAAAATTATAGAGTAAAAAAATCTTGATTCATACAAAGTAATTTTTAAAGTACAAAAACACTTGGGACATAAGATTGGTTTGTAGTCATTGCAATTGGTCATGTGCAAGCTGTTTGAGTGAAGAGACACTCGCTCAGCAAAAGAACTCAGGCCCTGTTTGCCCAGCTTCTAAGAGAGAAACTACCCAAAAAGTTTCTCTGAATCATGAGTCAAACTTTCAGCTTTTATTCTCTTTTAGTACATGCTTGCATCACATTAGGGTTACCCCGTTGAGGGGTCTGAGTACACTAACACTGCATACCTCAATTCTTTTGCATCTCTTCTCCTGTCTTCCTCTTGTCTCCCTCCACGTTTGGACCTCTTTCCCATTCAAAAAAGACCTATCTGTACACTTCCTGTTGTCTCTTATCTTGCTCACTATTTACATTTTAGGTTTCTCATATAAGTCAAAGCCTATGTGTCTGAGTTATTTTACTTAGTATTATGGTCTCAAGGTGCATCCAATTTCTTACAAATGACTCAAGTTTATTAATGTTTATGGCAGAGTAGCACTCCTTTCTGTAATATCCTATTTTTTTTACCCCTTCATTTATTGACTAATTGTCCATGCCAAGTTTCAGCTATTCTGAGTTGTACTCTTACAACATGTATCACTGTAATATGATAACTTCAGCTCTGTTCTGAAAATATCTAGAAGGGCAATTGCTGGGCTCAGTGGAATTGCTAGTCTCACTGTTTTGAGAAATCTCTACCTTTTGCAGAGGACAGCCCTGGCATAACAAGCAGTACCAAGGATCAACATTGCATTTTTTTTTTTTTTGCAGTACTGGGGACTGAATTCAAGAATCAACACTTTAGTCCTTACAAAAGAAAAAAGAAAAACTTCTCAACAGCAAAGGCAACAAATTAGAGTGAAGAGATAATTTACAGAATAGGAAAAAGCTTTTATCAGCCATGCCTCAGTCAAGAGACTAATACAGTATCTAAATAAAATACATAAAGAACTAAAAAAATTTAGATAGTCCCAAACTAAAAGAGCCAGGTGCACACCTGTAATCCCAGCACTCAGCAGACTGAGGCAGGAGAATTCCTGAGAGTTCAAGGTCAGCCTACCCTACAAATTAGTTCAAGGCTGGCCAGAACTGCATAGCGAAACCTTTTCCAAAACAAACAAAACAGGCAAATCAAATGAATA
Organism: Ctenomys sociabilis; assembly: GCA_004027165.1. Taxonomy (NCBI): domain Eukaryota; kingdom Metazoa; phylum Chordata; class Mammalia; order Rodentia; family Ctenomyidae; genus Ctenomys; species Ctenomys sociabilis. The sequence continues at coordinate 22,233 of PVKA01009653.1, read as the reverse complement.
AGCAATTCTCAAAAGAAGTACAAATGGGCAATAAAAACAAAACAAAACAATATTCAACATAGGTGACCTTTATAGAAATGCAAATTAAAATGACACTGAGATTCATCTCACTACAGATAGATTGGCCATCAGCAAGAAAGCAAATAATAACAGACACCAGTAAGTTTGGGGAGGGGAGCACTATAGTGTGGCTGGGAATGCAAACTGGCACAACCCTGATGGAAACCAATATGGCCAAACTATCAGTTTTTTATTTGCCATCATAGACTTGGTCCCTATATGTAGCTACTAAAGAAAATAAAGATGTCTATAAAAATGATCTAGCAGATGCTTCCATCATAAATGCTTTCCTCTACAAAGCAATACCTTTTAGACACAATTCACACTCTTTTTTCTTTGGATAAGAAGTTTAATTCTAAGATCATTAGAAATAGGGGTCTGAAACTAGTTTAAACTTTTGTAGAAAGCCCTCGACCTTGAGTTAATAAGGTTAGATTGAGGCATTGATGTTTGCCTCAGACAGCAGAGCTCTTCATGCATCTGGTGTGAAACACAGTATAGAGTTTGGGAGGCCTTTTCACATATGTAGAAATTCTTGAAATACCTGAAATTTTTTTTATCATGTTACACTTGGAAATGAACCAACAGCTGATATTTACTATAAAAACGGGTCTTATATTTCATCATGAGGGGTGAACTCCGACATGAGTTTCAGTTATGCCATATTCAAACCGTAACAGCCATCATTTTGCTTATGTTGCACACAAATCTTCGCCAACTGCTTCTTAAATGTGGTAAGTTCTCAGGTGGGAAAAGTTTGTGACAATTTGGAGACACATTTTAGAACAATTATGTTTAACCTTTTTTTGAAAATTTCTGTGTTTTATGCAGGGTCTCATTAAGCACCTTGGACTCATAGTGATCCTCCTGTTTTCAGCCTCCTCAGTGCTGGGATTACAGGTTTGCACTACCACACCCAGTCTAAGGACACCTGGAGCACTGGATAATCACTCTGGTAATATAATCAGAAGGCTAAACTTAAAATTCTTGATATTAATAACCACGGAGAATTGACCTTGATAATAGTTATTAATTTATATAGATTAATGTTTTAAATGACTAACCAAATGTAATAAATTCAACAGAACAATTAAGTGCGTTGAATTATGCATTTATGCTAGTACACATTATAAGCAATTAACTGCTATGATGTGGTCCTTGAAAAAGATTGTTGCATGTAAGCTACATACAAAGCACCATGTTGACATGCAAGGAGCAGAAAAAGTGACAGATAAATGTACTTCCATCAGGAATATAAACTTTCAGAAAACTAGATTATTTCCTTTGTTAGAGTTAATGGATATAGATAAATTTCTCAACTGAAAAACTTAGTTTAATATGACAATACACAGCAGAGATAGGTAAAAAAAAAAAAAAAAAAGGCCATACTCTTCTTCATTTTTCAATCTAGTTCCAGATTTGGGACTGCAATTCTTTCGTCAGTCATGTTTCCTTCCATACTCATAAAAATCGTGTCTCTGTTTTGTTTAGCAAAGGTTAAGCAGCCAGCGAGATCGCTCAGCAGACTAAGTGCTTGCTTAGTAAGCGCAGGGACTGGGGTTTGATCCCCAGAACCATATGCCTTGCCGGCCCCATCCCCAGGCCAGCCACCGAGACTGGGTGTGGGTGCTGCACACCTGTAATCCCAGCACTGGGGAGGCTGAAAACAAGAGGGTGACCATGAGTCCAATGTGCTTAATGAGACCCTGTACAAAACACAGAAATTTTCAAAAAAAAGGTTAAACACAATTGTTCTAAAATGTGTATCTAAATTGTCACAAACTTTTCCCGCCTGAGAACCGACCACATTTAAGAAGCAGTTGGTGAAGATTTGTGTGCAACCTGAGCAAAATGATGGCTGTTATGGTTTGAATATGGCATAACTGAAACCCATGTTGGAGTTCACCACTCATGGTGAGATATATGAAACAAGGAATGCTTGATCTCCATGGTGTTTGGGCATTGGAAATTATTCATATTTAATAATGTTATCAAAGTGAAATCCCCAGATTGACTAATGCAAGCTTTAAAAAGAATGAGACCAACACCCACACCGGTCCATACACACACCCATACCCATCCTCACACACACCTACACTCCTATCCACACCCACACACTCATTACATACATACTCTCTCTCCCCCTCTCCCCCCGCCCCCGTGTTCCACCACACAATGCCATTACTCTCTTTTTATCTCCCCTCTGTCATTCGGGACTCTGACCAGAAAGATGTCACTGCACACAAGTGCTTGGTCTTGGACCAGAGTTATAAGCTATGTGAACTGCTTCTTTTTTCTTTGAAAAGTAAATATAGCACTATTAACAACAGAAAACAAACTAATATTGTAGTTAATATTTGTTCTTCAAAATGAGGAAGTAGAATTCTATTTCTGAGTAAGTAGAATGCTATTAACTTGTTATTAACTTTCTATGAGATAGCAAGAAGAAAGCTGTGAACTTGCTGTATATTTAATGAACCAAGAAAAAGCAATGTAAATAATTAGTAGGCCAAGGATTGTGTGTCCTAAAGGTAACATGGGAGCTACCTAGTGTGTCAAAACTTTTATCAATATGGGCCAGGGAGATAACTCAGTAGAACAGGTGCTTGCCTCACAAGCACAAGGGTCCGAGTTCAAACCCAGTTCTGAAAAAAAAAAAAAAAATTAAGTGAGAAAATGAATGGTAAAGGGAATGTTTTCATTGTAGGAGTCCAAAGGAAATATATTTAGTTGGTTAGCCAAATCACACCTCTAGGTGCAAAACTACTTAAAAAAAAAAAAAAATCTAAAATAACTTCCCCTGGGGGAATGACCACTTGTCTAAGATGGAAATAAGAGATGTCTAAGACATGCCAGAAATATATTCAAAACTAAAATGACAGCTTCTCAGGCCGGCAAGATAGCTCAACAGACTAAATGCCCGCTCAGACAAGCACAGGAAGCAGGTTTCCATTCCCTGCATCCCAGGCAGCACCAGCCCCGCCCCCAGGCGCTCCGAGCGGGCCACGCCTGTAATCCCAGCACTGGCGATGCTGAAAAACAGAATTACTACGAATCTGAGCTGCATAGTGAGACCCTTACCAAATATATAAAAAAAAAGAAAATAAGTAAATAAAAATACAGTCTCTCATTTTTGTAGCTATAGAACCTTCATTACCCAATGAGACTATTTCGAGCTTGGAATTCCTATTGCTTTCACTTTCCAATAAAGTTTTAAAAAACAAAAGAAAAACACAGGGGAAAAAAGATGTTAGATATTTAGTATGAATGAGGCAACATAATGAATATTTCAAGCCTAAAAATAATTTTTCTTATGCTATGAAAACAATCAGTATAGAAGTGGCCTATTTATACTTTTAAATATAACATAAATAAAAGGACTATAATTGATCAAATAGCATGCCTAAGTGGAAAGAAAGAAAAACATCAAGAGTAGAAACCTAAAAAAAAATATTTTAAGAGAAAATAGATCCAAAATTATGTTGTTTTTGTTTTGTACCAGATTGAACTCAGGACCTTCCACTTGCCAGTTAGGTGCCATGTTCCTGGGGTATATCCCTAGGAAGGTCCAAATTATGAAACAGCAGGCATGCTATTAATGTTAGCAGAAGACTGACTCCATAGTATTAAAATGTTGAATCCAGGGATTAATAAAATAAAGAATATTTAATGTTTCTAGCTCTAGCAAACTCCATCATTTTGAATTTGGAGGAAAATTATAAATATTTTTTCATTAAAAAATCTATGCAATCAAGCAAAGAATACATATGGCATGCTAATTAATCTCCATACCCCAATGCCATCATCTCAGCAAAAGAAAAGAACTGGAAAATTGCACAAGACTGTGCATATGTCCTTTGAGAACTAAACTAGATGAATCTGTACAATGACCTGGTGCTCTACTTCTATTAGCTGTAGTTCTTTCTATTGCCTGTATTAATAACTTTTAATTTCATCACTTCTTCTCTAATTACTTAACACTTTGCTGCTGCAAATAAATTCTATTTTTCCCACAACTATAAATGGCTTCACTGAAACTTACTAAAAATAAAAGGAATATGTTTTATATGTGCCATTTATGAAGTTTTCATGTAATCATAGATCCCACTCACACTAAGGCCGAAATACTTTCTGATAGTCTTCTTTTCGTTTGTTTTTATTTTTGTTCTTTTTGAGACAGGGTCTCTCTATGAAGTTCAAGCTGGCCTTGATCTCACTTTGTAGCCCAGGCTCGTCTCAAATTCATAATAATCCTCCTACCGCAGCCTACTGAGTGCTTGGATTATAAACTTGCACCGTCATGCCTAGCCTTTCAGTCTTCTTACAGCTTCCTGGAATGTCTTAGAGTTAGCTTATAATTATCACCAGTTACAGTCAGTGCAAGGTGAATTAAGTGATCATTTTCCCCTTGAAGTTTACTGTGGTCAAAGAGGTTATAAAAATAAATTGGGTGTTTCTTATAGTCTCTCCTTCTTTAAAAATATCAGGATGAAATTGAAGTTACATGACCTCAACATGAAGCTGCCTAAATTTCTGAGTAAAGATTATAACTTATATCCTCATTTGATGTAACATAAATAAGAAACAAATTTCTACTGCTTTGAACAACATAATTTCTCTCTCTCTCTCTTCCTTCCTTCCTTTCTTCCTTCCTTCCTTTCTTTCTTTTCTTGCATTTTAGTACAGGGTCTCACTATGTAGATTGGACTCATAGTGATCTGCCTGCATTCAGCCTCCCAAGAGCTGGGATTAGAGGTGTGCCCTAATCTTGTCAACTCAGTGCATCCTGGGGGTGAGGCCAGTACGGTAGGTAGGGTGGGAATCGAACCCCTGCTGCTGCATCATACTAAGTAAGCACTTTAGTCCGCTGAGCTATCTGTCCAGCTTAAAACTACACAGATTTCTGAGCATAGTGTACAGTACTTTATAGGGTAGACACTACTAATAATCATCATAGTAGAATTAATCTGCACAGTATCAAATAACATCATAGAAAATCTAAATATACACCTAGGCAGTTTCCTCTCCAGGCTGAAACATATCCATGGTACAAGTCTCTCTCCAGGATATCACAGGATAGAGGAATTGCAGGACAGAAAATTAACATTTATCCTAGCATAAAAGGCCCTTTATAATATAGGAGAAATACATCACAATGCATCATATGGTATGACAGATCACAGTGTTTAGATGCCAGGCCTTAGAACACAAATCCCATTGCTGTCATTTATATTCACCATAAGGGGAAAAATAACAAGGTATCCAAGCTTTTACCTTTTTAAAATGAGAATGGTAATTACAGAACACAGCTCATAGGATAGCTATGAAGTGAAGCAATATGTACGGAATACTGGCCTGCTCCCCAATACATGGTAAGGGTAAGCTTTTGCTTCAGTAACTCTTTTCACTGGCATTTCCCAATATATCCAGTTCAAATGTGCACAGAATGCACTTCTCTTAGAGATTAACTACAGCTCTTGAGACCATTCACTTCTGTCCTTGGACAGCCCCTCCAACAAAAGGGCCTTTTGATTTTGATTGGATTTTAAATCTCAGCAAACTTTTGAGATCTAACCCCAGCTTGTCAAAACTTCTAAAGCATGCCTGTTACTGAGGATGATCTCTTGTATTCTTTTAGGTAATAAAATATGGATGTTCAAAGTGCAGAATCTGAAGTCAGATGGCATAGGTTTGACACCTGCCTCTTCAACTTGTTAGCTCTGTGACTGTGCTCAGATTACTTACTATTGTTGAGGCTTAGCTTTGATTATTACATGCAGATACCAGAGTTAATAGGTCATATCTATTAACACAAATGCTACATTAGCAGTTATAATCATTATTATTAGCTATATTTATTATTTATAGTATATGCATTTCATATTCTTAAGAAAATTATAAAGCTGTGCATTATGAGTTTCACTTAAATTTTCTTCTGTAATTAATTTCTGTAGGAAATTCTCTTTTTTCTTCATTCTGTAGTAGTGAAGAGTTTAAGGCATAGCTGACTCTATAGTGTAGAAATCTGCTAAATATTTGATGTCTCAAAGCCCACAGAGATAGTCTGATGAGCATGATAATGGGAAAAATCAATATCAGTCTACCAGTTTCCAATAGTTTTTCAAAAAAAAATGTGTACATTATAACAATAAAGTCTCATAATTCTCTGATGAGATTATTATCCCCATTTAGCTTCTAAGAATTAATTTAAGTTACTTGACCACCTTGAGGTAAAATAGCATAGTGGATAGGAAGACTTGCTTGGAAATGCAGGAACATTGCAACTTTTGTATGCATCAGAATCAGTTAGTCTAATTCTGCATTCTTATGTCTACTAATCTGAACAACTAACTTGAAGACAATACACAACACTGCTGAATTCTCATAATTTTGTTTAGTGAAATTCTGTATCAATTCTAATTTTTTAGCTATTTGTTGTTCTTTTTAAAATAAATAAATAATAAAGAAGAATAAGCTGAAGAAATGGTTAAAACACAGGTTGCCGGGAACCATACCCAATGTACTGACTCAGTGGAAGTGGACGGTGTTTGAAGTTTGTATTTCTGATAGTTTTCTAGGTATTATGATGCTGTTCTAAGAACATGTTTTTCAAAATGACTATAGTCTTCTATAGTCTTTCTTTCCTTATGCTAAACATCTTAAGGTGCACTTAAAAAAGGTATTTGTAAACTGGAGGTTGATATATTCTATTTTATAACATGTGGAAAGACACAAGGCTTTCCTATAGAGAGTGTAATGTTAGCAATTTATGCAGAAGTTGAGCTTTAAAACACAAAGGCATGTAGGGTAAGAACAATAATTGGTCTATAATAAACAAATTAGCAAGGAGTGCTGAATAATATAGATGTTTGACTTGGTATAAAAATTTTCCCAACTTCTTAACTAATTAACATATGCTCAGCCATTAGCAAATCTAGTAAACCAATCCATTTGGTGAGATAGTGTGGCAATGGCCTCAGACATTTGAGGGTAGGAAACTGCTCTACAGAAATGCTTAGCTTTTTCAACAGGTGGATTAAGTTAGGTAAAAGAATATTAAAGCAAACTTTCAATTCTTTTCTAAGATGTTTTAGACTCTTCTGAGGTCATCAGAATCAGAATGATTCCAACACTGCCATCCAGGGCCTCGAATCAAGTCAAGGCCAGTGCCCCACCATTTATGACCACAGGGGTCACAGCAGTAGATTCTGAATCATTCATTCCTATCTGTCATTTGTTAACAATTTCTGTACTTTCACTGCCTAAATAAATTGATGACTTTCTGACTTAATACAATCAGGATACTGAAAATGGTTTTCCTACCCGAAGTTTAGTAAATGTTTGCCCAGTATGTTAGCATTGCCAAACTCCCCTTGCTGAATTATGTCCCTTGGCGAATGGTCTCTCAGTCATTTCATTTTTGCCTTCTCCGCCTTGAGGTACTCACAACCATGTGGTACACATGTCAAGCGAACAATCAGTCATACTAAACCATGTCTTTTTATGCCCAACCTTCTCTTTTTATGTGCTTGGACAGAAAAAGACAAGAGAATAAAAGCTAGAGTTGTCACCAATGCTAGACTATCCTCAAGTGGACGTGGACAAATTTAGCACTGCGGGATGCGAGTCACTGAGCCAGTGAGCACTCATGTGAGGATGTGAGAAGAAACATCTAAAGCAAGGAGGAAAACCTGGTACAAAGGAAAAGTCAGCACAGCTGAGGAAATCACACGAGAAACTGTCTCTCCATAAGGAAAGTTGACATGATTCATACCTGGGCATCTGAGAGCATATTCTGAAAGTTGTCACCATAGTAGTCTAAAGCCTACTACTAATCCTACTAGTCTGAAGCTGTTGCACACAGAATACAAAATACATACTAAAAGAATACAACCAAATTAAACATAAACAATATGAAATTTGTAATGTCCACAATATAGTGAAAATTCAGAAAGCAGAGAAATATGATCTCAGATATTCCAAAATCTTCTAAAGCAGAACAAAAAATGACAGAGGATGGAAATAAGAGTGAAAGATGTTAAAAGCATTTTTATACATTCAAGATTTTAAAAAAAACAAGAACATAATTAAGTGATATGTAACAAATGTTAAAAGAATGAAATTTCTAGGGATCAAACACCTGAAATTTAAATAAAAATTACTTTTCATAGGATTAATGTCAGAGTTATCAGAATGAAAATATCAGCGAACTTCAACACATATCATTAGAAACTATTCAAGTAAAGAACAGAAAGAAAATTTTAACAAGTAAAATAATAGAAGTATTTTTTGCAATCTTATCAAGTTGTCTAACATTGTTGAAATGTATGTTTTAATAGGACAATACTCAAAGAAGTACAAAACGACTTTCAAAAACAGTGGCAAAATGTACCCCAAATTTCTTGTAAATTATTAATCTATAAATCCAGAAACAGGGTAAACTCTAAGCAGAGAAAATCTTAATAAAACCATAAATCCCCACATACAAATCATATTAGAAAATTATAAAACTATGCAGAGACAAGAACAAGAACAAGAATGTCATCAAGTTTCTCACCATAAATGACAAGATGGATAGAGAAACACCCTAAGGTACTAGTGAAGAGAACTGAATATAAAGCTCAGAAGACTAAATAATTTTTATAGTGATAAAAATATTCACTATCTTGATTGTGGAAACTTCAAAATATTCATTATCAAAAATAACAATAATGAAACTTTTATACAAGATATAAAATAGCAACTATAAAAAAGATGTTACTCAATGTTCCAGAAATGCTATTAATCAAATCATAGTAATAGATATATCCATCGTCTCAAATACTTGTGATATTTGCATGTGATAGACATTCAATAGCCTCTTCCAGTTATTTTACAAACATACAATAATTAGTAACTACAGTCTCCCTAGGAAATGTTTATTTTTCAAGGAAGAAAAAGAAATATTAAAAATTACAGAGTATGTTTCGTGGTTTACATCTAGGCACTGCAATATTCTAAAGAGAGGCATCTGTTTTCATACTCTTATAATACATACTTTTTTTTTGCCAGCTCAGTGTCCCCTGAGGGCAGGGCTGGTGTAGAATGTGGCACCGGGGATTGAACCACGGTCCCCTGTGCCTGTCTAAACTGGCCTAAGCGGGTGCTTTAGACCACTGAGCTATCTTGTCAGGCCAATAATACATACCTTTTAGGAACATAAACTTCATACTTTCAGAAAAGTTTCAGGTGAAGGATATGCTAATTATCCTATTGGATATTATCTAGTGTAAATATGAGTGAAAATACATTATACTTAGAAACACTTAAGATCTACACTATGTAAGATATTGCAATTAAAAATTAAAAGTGAAAAAAAAACCCAGAAAATTACTGCCAGAAAGGAAATAATTTAACAAGCTGCATGATGCCAATAAGTTGACAAGAGTAATTCTCAACAAATATCTTTCTTATATATGGAAAATCCAATTTCATATCATATTAAACTTGTTATTTAGTCAAAAGGTTGAATCATCGGGGAGATGGCTCAGTGAAATAAGTACTTCCCTGGCAAGTGCAAGGACCTGAGTTCAATCCCCGTTCTGGAAAAAAAAAAAAAAAAAAAAAAAGGAGTGTACCAGTTCTATGAGGCAAAAGCCCAAGCCTAACCTCCTTCAGGCCCAACCTTTGGCCGGGCGTGGTGGTGCATGCCTGTAATCCTAGCACTCAGGAGGCTGAGGCAGGAGGATTGTTGTGAGTTCGAGACCAGCCTGAGCTACAAAGTGAGCTTAAGGCCAGCCTGAACTGCATAGGGAGACCCTGTCTCAAAAAAAAGACAAAAAAAAAAAAAAAAAAAAAAAAAAAAAAAAGGTTGAATCACAATGATGTTTCTATATCTGTATTATTTTCATGAATGCATAATGAAATTAATTTAGACTGAAGGTGATTTGAATATTTTTACGAAGTTTTTTAAAAAATTAAAAGCTATAAAGTACTTTTTGTTTAAACTTCCACAAATATTCCTCTCTGTAGGACCAAGTTCGTTGAATTTTTCTTTATGTAGCAATAACAAAGATGGCCATAGAATGCTAGAATATTTCTTTACCTCCAGTTTACTTCTTGAAGAAGTGGGTTTCCAATGAGAGACACTTCATGGAGAGAACAGCATCCCTGAAACCATTTCAGGACATTTTTAAGATCTATGTAGGAAATAAAACAGGAAAGACATCAACAGAATGGTTAAATGAACATTTTATTTAGTAGTCACCAGTTAAAAGAAAGCACTATTTTCACATTTTCTGCATGAGTTTTAAAGTAGCTCAATTGGGTTAAGAACACAGATGTTTCAGAAGATGCCTATCATTTAGCATCTGTGGACTCAGGCACCCCTTCCTTAAAACCCACAGTCACAGGAACATGGGTATCACATGAGATAATATGTAAAATGTTGACAATATTTTGTTAGATCTCCTAAAGACAAAATCTGAAGATATGAAATGTAAACAGGGAACACGTGGTGTGAGAATTGGGGTACAGTAGCAATCTGATCCTCCTTGGGATCCCCAAGGGGTCTAGAACACACAGGGATCATGAACATCTGGGGACAGAGAAGCATGGCCTTAGGCTCTACAACTGTTGCATCCTTTCCTGTCCAGCCCTGTTCTCCTGTTGCCCCTCTACCAAGAACTCAGCATCTTTGCTCAACCAAACGCTTCTGCCGGGATGTTTCTCTCTTGAAGCTAAGCGACCACAGCCTGGATCCCCAGAAATAGTGAGCTAACCTAGAATTCTTTTAAGTTGTGGCTGCTGGGCAGTATGTGTCTGTGATGGAAAACTGGTGAGTCTAGGTGATAGAACTGAAATGTACATGGATAGGATTATACAGACCCACTGTACTTTCAAATGAAGCATAATGGTAATGCATTTGAATTGCTTCCTAACAACCACAATATCACCAAAAAGTTCATATTAGTTGTCTTCAAGTCTGACTTTAAAACTGAAGCGAGGGCCAGTGAAATAGCTCAGCGAATTAAAGCACCTGCAAGCAGGTGCAGAGGCCAGGGCTTTGATCCTGGGATGAGCTGAGATGGCAATTGAGCCTGGGCATGGTGACATGTGCCTATAATCCCAACACTTGGGAGACTCTAAGCAAGAGAATCACTACAAGTCCGATCTAGTAGCAAGACCCTGAATACTCTGTAGATGCTTATCTAAAATATAGAAGAAGGAGAAAAACAAAACAAAACCTGAAGCTGGAATTTGTAGGGTAAATGTTCTGCAAAGGAGATAAATGTGTCCATGTCAGTGATATGTGAGGATTTGCCCTAACCCTTGGAAAATTGCTAGGTGTCACATCTGTTGGACAAGACTACAAACCTAGCAAATAGACTCCAGAACTAAGAGCTCTACTTGGATGTTCATGCAGCAGTGAATGGGATTAGAGTTATGCAGCAGGCAGTGTGAGATCTAAGGGAACAGGTCAGAAATCACCTAAAATGAAGAAACAGCATGTACGTGGTACTAAGGTCAGCAAGTGGAGTGAGAACAAAGAGCTCCAGACTGGAATGGCCTCTCCAAAGGAAGGACAAGGGTAGGCCTGACAGTGCCAAAATTATTCACAATTAACTTTTTTTTTTCCTTTGGCAGAACCAGGGATTGAACTCAGGCCCTTGCATTTGCCAGGGAAGCACTTATTCCACTGAGCCATTTCCCTGGCCCCTCACCACTAAAGAATTGAAGGAATAAAACTTTACATCTTTTAAAAGCAGATGCTATCTAGACTCACTAAACTGATGCACAATGTTCCACATACAGTAAGAAATAATGAAGAAATAGGAAAAATAGAACTATTGGTAGTAGAAAAGCATTAGTACAAACACATCCCAACATAACCAAAATACAAAGCAAATCTTTGATAAAGATGCCAAAGTAATTTAATGATTTAAATGCTTATTCAACAAATGTTGCTCTATTCATATAAAGAGATAAATTCAACCCGCAGTTTTCATCATAAATAAATATTAATTTAAGGTGGATTTGATAGTTACTCTTTAGCAAAAGGGTACAAGTACAAAGTTTCCTGATAACAGGACAAAAACAGTTTCCTCTTGAAGTGGAGAAATACTCATTTCTAATTGTGAAATCAGTATAGAAGTTAAATTTCATCAAAATTTTTAAAAATACTGTTCGTAAAATTTGTGTATAAAATAAGCTAGGGGGAATAATTATAAAATATCATCCAGAATAGATAAAAAAAAACTGCTGAAAATAAAAAGGTAAATAATCAAAATTTTGAAATTGTAGAGAACTACAACATATAATTCAAAATATATAAAATCACTAATAAATATCTGTAAAAAAATTCAATATATTTATTCATTAGAGAAATACCAAGTAAAGCTTCAGTATGCTAATCCAATGATAGCAAAAGGTCTGGAATGGAATAATTGGAACTCATACATTATTGGTGGCTATGAAAAAATCATACAATTACTTTGGAAAAAGTGTTGGTTGTTTTCCTTAAAGTTAAACCTATGCTTACTGTGTAATCAGGCAAAAAAACTACACATTTACTTGAGAATACTAACAATATATATCTGAAAAAATACTTGCATAATACTTTCCTTAGGAAGTTCATATTATAGTACTCCCAAGCATTAAGCATTGAAATAACAACGAACAGGAGGAGATAAATGGAGACTCTTAAAACTTTTTTTTGGAACCGGGGATTGAACTCAGGTCCTTGCACTTGCCAAATAAACAAACGCTTATTCTACTCAGCCATCTCTCAAGCCCCAGGAGAAGATAAATGGATAAACAAACTGTGATACATTCATAGACTGGATTGTAGTTAGCAGAAAAAAAGAAAAAAGTCTTAAATGAGTAATATAATACTACATGAATACTGAGCAGAGAAAATAGAAAGCTAAAAATGCTCTTTGATCTTATTTTGTATAAAGACAATATTAACTTAAATTCAGACTGTGTTCAGACTGTCATTGTTGCTATAAATTAATTAGGAAAATTTGTTGAAGGGGATTAGTTAATTCAACTCACAATTCTTTAATAAACTTAATGGCCATCTATATGTGTTGGGAATCAACAAATACATTTTTCATAAGTAAAATATTAATTTTATGATTGCTTAGGCCTATCACAAACATAAAAGGTAATATTATTTTTAAGTCAAAGGATAACTTCAAATATTAATTCAATGTGTGTTATCATGTTGGCTTAATGTTAGTAAATACCATGAATTCAAAAGAGTCCCTCACCATATTTTGAATAGAAACTCAAAAGTCTACTATATTTTTAAGTTAAATTATTTTAAACTTACCAGACAGACAATTGTTGCTGACATCTAGTTTTTCCAAAGAAATAAAATGAAAAAGTGGTACAATTTTTGTCAAACTGGAAACAGAAACATAAAATTTATTAAATATAAATGAGTATATTCTGAATATTATTGATGTGATGACATAATAAAATATTTATGAGTTATATAATTATGCAAAATTATTTAAAAGAATATATTATTGTAATTGTATATAATACAATTATAACATTTATTTACAATACTTATTAACAATGCCATAATTATAGAAGTGTAAGTTACCCTATTATGGAATATTTCTATTCATTTTTTTTTTGTTTTGTTTTCTTTTGTTTTTTTGAGACAGGGTCTCACTATGCAGTTCAGGCTGGCCTTAAACTCACTTTTTAGCTCAGGCTGGTCTTGAACTCACAACAATCCTCCTGCCTTAGCCTCCCAAGTGCTGGGATTACAGGCCTGCGCCACCACGCCCAGCTTTGTATTCATTTTGTTACAAAGAAACATTTATATAATAGAATTTAACTGATGTTAGAGAGCAATTAACATGAGATTGACAATTTAGCCCCAAACATTATGGATTTTGATGTGTTTTTGCTATTGAAGTTCAAACAAATGTTTTTTGGCTATTTTTTCTTTCTTTGTATAAAGCCAAAGTCACATAGTATGTCCATTATATATGGCTTTCTTTGACTGAAGTATGTGACCTACACTTTTAAGGTAAGAGTTTATTTTTCAGTGGGATGACTGAGAAAATGATTTTTTTAATTTTGAAAATGCTTTGCTTATTAGATGGAAAATATTATAAGTACTCAGCATACAAAATTATACTAACTGTAAATTGAACATATGCACAATGTTCAAACAATAAGTCCAAGAAGCACAATGTCACAAAATACTTTATATTAATATACATTCAAATTTGGCAGAAATGCCCTAACATTTAAAGTTAATATGCTTAATAATTATACATACTAAAATTGTAATAAACGAACTTTCCTCTTCTTTTGAAAGTTTTTATCATTTACCATTAACAATTTTCCTTAAGAACTCATATTTAAACAAGAAGCATAAATGTTATTGATAAAATGCATATTCTTGGCACAAAACTATGAAGAGAAAATTGCTGTTAGCTTTATTTGCATCTGCAACTAAGACGTTCTGCAGTAGTATGTTGTGTTACTATAGGTACTGGAAGTTAAAATTAAACCAGTTTATCTGTTTAGGGAAATTAGACAAAACCTCCTTCCCATGATACAGTCTCACCACAACTGCAAGTCTTCTAAGTCAATCCCCTTTATAAATGATGGAATTCTAGAACTTCAAGAAATGGCTCAGCTCAAAGAGCATCACTAGCACAAGAGAAAAAAGAGCACTCATTAATTCATACCTCTGTTGCCCTCCTTCTCTTCCTTCTTTTACTTTGTCCTCCCCTTCTTTTCCTCCGCTCCCTCTCTTTTCCCTTCTCCTCTCTTTTCCTCTCTTTTCTTTTTGCTTGCTCCCCTCTCTCTTCAGTTGTCCTGGCAGTTAATCACTCTTTGTTTGCATGAATTCTTTGTGGCTGTTTCTTTTTCTTTTTTTTTAAAGAATAATAAAACCTATTATTCTAAGGGTAGAAGTCAGGGCTCTCACACTGACTGAAAAGCTGACAGGATCTCACAGCCTCTTTGGGTCCAGCACAAAATCAAGCCACCAGGTGACAGGACCATTCTCTTGTACTATCCTGCTCTGCATTAGCAGAAAGAAGATACTTTTGATAAAAAAAAATAAGACTAAATATTGAAGCTAGAAGGAAATTGCTCTAAATATTGTCAGACTTAAGTACTGTAATACCCTAAGATTATTCATACTAAGCCTGTACAATACTTCCTTCTTAAAAAGTTTCCATAGGGTGAGATTTCAAATAACTTACAGAGAATGTGAGAAAAATACTGGTCATTACATGAATTGATACACTTCATTACTGGCATGCTCCATCATAGGAAAATTTAATGTTGTGTCAATAGTCACAGAAGGAAGGAAGGAAAGAACTAATAAATGAGCAAATACAAAAAAGACAGGTGAAGAGAAGAATAGGAGGCAGTGAGGGAGGAAATTAAAAAGTAGTGAAAATGTAGTTATTGGATTTAAATATTGACCTTATTCTATTGCCTATTTTGATCATGATGTGCTCTGATATTATCAAAGAAAGAAATTAAAATTCTACAAGGGAAAGTATAATTATTTCTTGGCAAGAAAATTTGTATTTGTTTTATAACAGTAATATTTCCAATACCAAATCTTTCTCTTTCTATTGAAAAGAATTTGAAAGACTAGTAGTTAATGGCAGACTAAATCCTGTGGGTATGCTATCATTTTTCCTTTGATAGAATACAGTATTTCATTTTTCTAAGTAATAAATTATATGGTAAAATATTAAGACAGAATATGAAAACAACCAATAAGGTTTTAGGATTAAAAACAACTATTAAAATCCCTTTTGCAAAATCAACCTAAGAAATACCTGGTATGACTAAATATTTTTGTAATATAATGAAATTTAATCTTTTTTATGTAACTATGCTTTCTTTAAGAAGTTACTTTTTCTTAGAGGCTAACTGGCTAAATTTACCTTTGCAACTATTCATATTATGAAGGTAGAAACCTAATCATAGGATCCTTTTTTTTCCAACCTCTGAAACTTTTCCTTTTACTGACAATCTGTGTATATTTTTTTCAAGAAAATTTAAACCAGAAAGATAAAGGACATTAGTGAAAACCTAATACCATTTGACCTTGTCACATTAGCCCTGGGCATTAAAAAGATATAAATTTCAAAGACGACAAGAAGCAAAAGATTTGTACAATGAGCAGCCAATGGGTAATAGCTTCCACTTTCTGCTCCTACTTAGAGTCTCACTGGAAGTAGAGAAGCTTATGAAGCCAGAGAGCCATCTAGTTGGAA
Source organism: Ctenomys sociabilis (assembly GCA_004027165.1). Classification (NCBI taxonomy): domain Eukaryota; kingdom Metazoa; phylum Chordata; class Mammalia; order Rodentia; family Ctenomyidae; genus Ctenomys; species Ctenomys sociabilis. The sequence continues at coordinate 5,920 of PVKA01009653.1, read as the reverse complement.
CATGGCTGAGTCAAACTTAAAACAGGGACATGTCCTAATGAAAATCTAAAACAGAAGTCAGGATGAAACAAGCATTTCAAACAATACATACAAATATCATTCTTTATATGTATTCCATTTGTTGGGAGGAAAAGCATATGGATATATAATTTCTTCCTTGTGATGAAAACATTTACCAAAAAATTTAAAGAAAAATATATATTCAATTTAAAAACCATGCTAACCACAGATCCAAACACACACACACACACACACACATTTATATATATATATATATATATATATATATATATATATATATATATATATATATATATATATATATACACACACTTATACAATTCCCAGATCCTTAAAATGTATCCACATATATTTTCTGCTTGTATTATCATTAAAAGCAGAGTAGGTAGGCAATATTATGCACTCTACATGTTGGTGGGTGTCAGGGATCAGGTTCAGATGATGAGAAATAGAATTCAGTTGCCTGGTTAGCCACAAATTCAAACTTTAAACTCAGATCTGTAGATTCTGAGTTTTATCAAACATTATATAGTTAGGAAACAACTCAGATACATATAAAATCATGATGTAAGACATCACATTTCCACAGGGAATGGTATTCATTTTGAAAAAATTCCTAAAGTAGAAAACTATATTCACAATACAGCACCAGAAAATGGCTATCCTTTCCCATCCCACCAACTACATCTCCATGCTAAGGACTCAGATCTTTTCTCACCTCACAAATAAAGAAAAAATTTTAAAAAGTCAACAAGATCTTCAAAATTAGTGACAGTACTATTTAATTTTCAAAATGGTATACACTATATCATAAATTATTTTAGTGATAAGCTTAACACTTGAGTACTATATTTGAAGAGCTCTTAGGATAAATATATCATTCATTTTTATATCTCTGAGTATGGCAAATGATGTGACAATATTCAAACATTATAAGGTTAAGCAAGCAAAAATTATAAATAGGGCTCATTTAGCTTAATTATCCAGATAATCACTATTAATTATAAAATCATGCTTTAGCTTTAATAAATACCTTTATGTAGCATTGATATGTATACGTCATAAGAGAAAGACCTTTATAACCTAGTCTTAATTATAATTTTTAGAGATAGAATATTTATTTGATGATTTAAATCATCAAATGAAATTAAAGGCATTGTTTCTTAAAGTGTATTATTCAGAAAATTATACTAATCTGCTTAAATATTTTTCTGGTCCTTATAAAAGGACCATATTAAAAAAATATATATATATATATAATATATTCTACCTTTATTGCATATGTTGAAAAAACATGGCACAGTACATAAATTTAAAACTGTATTTCTTGCTTGAAGAGCACTATGAAAATATCAGAAGGGTTAATGGATGGTTCCACATCCTCATATACTACTATCTAATGGAACCGTCTTTAAAACCCAGCCAATACCCTTTTAAAGGAAAAGAAACCTTTGTATTTTAGATTTGATTGGAACAATTTGAAAGGGTTTTTGAATTTGAATTCAATATTCAATTGTCAAACTTTAACAGGTGGAGGTTAAATCATTTAGCATGTAAATGTCAAATGATGGTCAGTATTAAGGCAGAGACTGGGAAATTTTACTTGTATTTTTTAAATATATATATATATTTGCTTGTCTATATTCACTTGCTTTTTACTGTATTTTGTAAAGAGTACAAAATAGTGTTAAAAAATTACAAGTGATACAGAATTTCACTTAACAAAGTAAAGAATTTCATAGTATTTGTTTAAATGCATAGTATTGTATTCCAATCAGTTATTCATATTACCAGATATACACACACAAAATTGGAAGAAAAATGGATATAAGAAATCAAGAGGAGAAACAATTGAAAACGGAGACAAAACAAATTAAGTATTATCTGCTCCTCTCCACAGACCAGCAGAAATCCACAGTACAGTTGTCCAAACCAGCCTGTTTACATACATAGATACACCTCTTTCCCCACTCCTTCTCCTGTCCTTCTCTTCAACTCTTTCCTTTGGAATAAGTTCATCTCCTTTTTCCATTATCTACTGTGCCCTTCAGATTTCATTTACTCTTTCAGGTTCTCACACTGAGGAGACAATACTATGTTTGCATGTGCAGTTCTCGTTTATTTCACTTGAGTATGGTCTCTAGTTGCATTCCTTTACCAACAAAAGTTTCAAGTTTATCCAGTTTTATAGCTGAATAATACTCCATGGAGTAAAAATATCACACCTTTATCCATTCCTCAGTTGACGGGCATCTGAGTTGTTTCCAGGATTTAGCTATGACAAATTGTGAAAATGGCCATATTGCCAAAATTTTTATACAGATTCAATGCAATCCTGATTAAAATACCACTAGTATATGTCACACAGCTAGAGAAAACGTTCCTCAAATTCATTTGGAACTAGAAGAGACCTAGAATATCAAAAGCAATCCTGGGAAACAAAGGAAAGGGAGGAGGTAACACAATCTCTCACTGAAATTATAGTATAAAGCTACTGAATTCACTTGTTTTGTAGCATTACATAGCTCAAAAACGTAATTTCTTGTTAAAATGTGATTCCTTTACTCTACTCTGTATGCCTTTGATGAGCAAATTAATCATATTACAGTGAATAAGCCTCAAGGAACTATTAAGCACAAGGAGCACACATATTGTGCTCCTGTTGTGGTTTTTGACAGTGATTCTCTATAAAGATCCAGATGTTTGGTGTTTTCAAATGAATCTTCTAAGGCAGATACCCATTTCATTTAATGTTAAGACATTTTTAAGTGTTATTTTATATCCTTAGGGAAATCAAATTTCAGTCCATCGTAACAGTTACAAAAGGCATGCAAGCTGAGACCAGATTAAAAATCATTCTTTCAGGACTTAATAAGTACCATTTGAGAGAATGAGACATCCTGCTGAATTAAATTAGCTACCTCCTGGATTTTCCACAGACTATTCTTTACAAATATAAACAAACTTGCCCTTTGAGATTTCTACAAATGTATCTCTCAGGGAAAAAGAATATATTATAACTTAAAATTTTATTAAAACAGTATAGAAATCTATCCCTTTAAATTTTGAAATTCTATAAAGTATCTTTATAACTTAGGTACAAATCTAATTTTAATGTTCTGTCACTAAATTACTGGAAACACTCAATTTTCCTACTCATTTATGAACACTGCACATTTATGTTAATAATTGTTTAACAATTGCATTTTCAGTAAAATATATACATATATGTATGTATTACCTGTTCTGAGAAATACTAAGATTTTGTAGTAAAGGCAGCCAATAGGAAGAAAATGCTTCCAGAGTAGATATACTGTTATCATCCAAGTGCAATTCTCTTAGTAGTACATGATTTCCCAAGTATGGAAGCTAAATGTCAATACAATTCATTAGTTTATATTTTGCCAGCTTACTAAATTTACAATTATAAAATCTGCCAAAGCTTACAACAGATAGATTGTGCTCTGCTGTAAGACATGTGAGTACAACATTGTAACAATCTTAGTATGAGGAAAATTTCCAACAACTCACTTCATAATTCTAAATACTTTATAAAAATTATCTCATAAGAAATGAAATTATAATTTCTTCATACATTAATTTAGTGCTAACTATATACCTTAGTAAATTTAAAATTTTATCATTACATTTAAAAATGTATTATGATAAACTAACCTTGAATAATTAGATTTATAAAACATTGCAACTATTGAACATTTTTAGACAGAGAAAAGTATAAAAGAATTAAAAATATACTGGATATCAAATTCAAGTTATTAGTAAAAAGATGTATTCACAACTGCCCTTTAATGTGCGGTTGATATTTATCAATAAATGTCATTCGTCCAGAAAAATTATGACAATTACCTTACTTAGATAATTTCCCTGTAACTTCAATACTTGAAGCAATCCACAATTTTCAATGCCCTCCACATCAGTGAGATTATTATAGGAGCAATCCAAATATATAATGGTAGGTGTATCACAAAGACCTTTTGTACTAATTAATTGATTGTGGTCCACAATCAGTTGCTGAAGATTTTTCAAAGATTCTAAACCACCTGAAAGAAAACATTTTTTTCATATCATTTGTATTATACGTTCTCCCCAAATGTGTTATTATTTAACTATCATCTGAGGGATGTATCTTTTATCATTGTAGCTTACCCTCAGACTTAAAACTGATTGATATACTTAAAGGCATACTTAAATGTACTGAAATCTGACTTTAAAAAAACAGAAGAAGGAAGAGAGGTAATCGGAGAGAATTTTCTATTAACTTACGTGCAGAGAGAAATGCATCTGTGATACCCGTCAAGGGTCACCCGAGGTTGGGTTAAAAAAACCCAAGAATAAATATTAGGGTACACTGCAAGGAAAGGTAAAGATTTCGGCCAAGGAAGTTTAAAGGAGATAGTGGATAAGACAAAAGAATAATTGGGAAAGGAAATGCAAAAGGCAAATGATTCTGTGAATGAGAGGTCCGTCAGAACAAAAATAAAATGATACACATTTTTCAGTGGAGAAAGGCAGTTAAGGTAAATTGCAGAGTCAACCTGCGCCACCAGGAAGAGCCAGAAAAGGACGGAGGCCAGTCAGTGATGCTTGGCGCTACAGCCACTGAAGACCGCTGGGGGATGGATGCATGCAGGACCAGGAGGAGAGCTCGGGAGGGGTGGAAGGCAGAACTTGAGGGAAGACTGCTCTTTAGGTCTTGTTAATGGAAAGAACGTTCCTAAAATCCTTAGAATTACCTATAAAATTGTATCATTTCTCTCTAGCTATGGCTCTGGGTTCATCCTCTAACACTGTTCCCTTCCTGGGTCTTTCTAACATGCCTGTCTCCTGCTGTCCCTGAAACAGGCCACATCTGAGGGATGCCATACCTTCTGGTGCACAGTCCCTGTAGCATGCCTGGCTCTGAGCTAATAGCAGAAACAAAAAGGCTTCCTTATTGTCCATGATTATGTAGAAGAGCTACAACTATTTTATTAAACAATCTGCTGGGATAACTATTATTTCTAAACCTTAAATTACTGAAGCATGTTTGCCCTAGCATTTCTATTTCTAAGACTACAAATAGTTTTAGTATGTAGTTATACAGAAATATGCTTAACATATAAAAATATTCCTTGGAAGATTATTTAAATGGAAAGAAGTTCAAATAAGTTAATGTTCATAAGTGAGGAATAGATTATGAGGTATTTCTAAAATGAATATATATTCATCTTCAATATATAGAAGTACTGACATAAACAGATGCCCAGGATATGTTAATCTACATATGCCAATGCAGCTTTTTCAGCAATTAAGTAAGTCTAAATTTAAATCTAAATCTAAATCAACAAATACTTGAATCTGAATCTATGTATCTATAATTGTACTACATAGAGAAAGATCTGGATTGGGTCATAATTAAGTATTCACCAGGATAAATCCAGTAGAACAGAAAAAAAAAGGAGGACAGCCCAATTACATCTCCTGGCATAAACTGTTCACATTTCTATCTTACAATTTTTAAAATTAAAATGAACTCTTTTCCTTTTTAAACAATATTATTGAGAAAAATAGCAAATACTGAAGAGAATGGTTATTTTGTATTTAATCATGACTAACAAGAAAAATAGTTCTTGAACTATGAAACAACTTTGAAAATCCTGATGTTATTCTTCATTGTACACGTTTTAAAAGTGGGAGAGCAAGGGCCAGCGGTATAGCTCAGCGGACTAAGCGCTTGCTTAGGTAAGCGCAGGGACCAGTGTTCGATCCTTGGTTCCCCCAGCCGCGCCGGCCCCGCCTTCGGGTGCGCTGAGCCGGCGATGCAATCCGGGCGCGGTGGCGCGCGCCTGTAATCCCAGCACATGGGAGGCAAAAAGCAGGAAGATCGCTATGAATGTGG
>PVKA01009652.1:0-67525 GCA_004027165.1 Ctenomys sociabilis | reverse complement strand
GCCTCACCTCTTGTTTCAGAAGGGATCTCAGAAGACGGGGGACTAGGCATGCCCTTCTCCTTTATAAAACTTTCAAAGCTCTTTTCCCAAGTACCATTTTACCTGAGTAGCAGAAGGTAAAGAATATGGGATGTTTTTAAAAAGAAAAGGCAGATCTAAAGCCCAGGAATAGAAGGCAACATCAGCACTGGGACAGGGAAAGAGCACTAGGCCACTCTTTCTAACAAGCAGCCCGAAGACTACAGGTTCTCACCGAGGCCCCACGCACCTCGGTGGTCACAGCTGTAACTGGATTCACGTCACCAACACGATCTCCAGTGGGGATGAGAAAGGGCTCAGAAGGGACCTCACTGCTGAGCAATCCCAGGAGCGTGAGCAGGACAGAGGGACGGAGAGGTACTCAGCTAAGAGTCCAGCAGACCTGGGTTCACACCCCAGCTCTGCCCCTGACTAGCTACCTTGACAGAGTAAGCTCAGCAGCCTCACTTGTACATGGAGGAAGAGGGACACAAGCGTGCCCAGCACCGGGCCAGGCAGGCTGTTAACACGCATCATCAGACATCTCTATCATGAAAATTCCAAACGACAGGGATCTTGGAAGGCAGTTTTAAAAAGTCACTGTTTTACTGCTTTAAGATTCTTAAGCCTGGGCATATTTACATGACAATTTCCGAGGTAGCCATTGGCACAGTATCAACACAGGGAGGCAGGCATGGCTAGAATGCGCTGGCCCCCACGAGCGGCCTGAGTGAGCTACAGAGTGGCTCACAGCCTGAGGAAGTCAGGGAGGGAGGAGACCGGGGCAACACGTTGGAACAGGAGCTGCTCTCCAGGCCTGGGGCGTGGGTGACACAGTCTCAAGACACGGGGAGACACACATGTGCACATCCCTTCCCATGCCAGATACACTCAAGCTGGGCAGAGCGGACACCAATTTAAAAAAGAAAAAACAGCAAAGAGACATCAGGCCACCAGCCTCCCACAGAATGGATAACGTGCACACTGACAAGGCACTTGTGTGCCGGGCATGGCATCAAAGTCCCCTACTGAGCCGGGCGTGGTGGCGCAGGCCTGTAATCCCAGCACTTGGGAGGCTGAGGCAGGAGGATTGTTGTGAGTTCGAGACCAGCCTGAGCTACAAAGTGAGCTTAAGGCCAGCCTGAGCTGCATAGTGAGACCCTGCCTCAAAAAGACAAAAAAAAAAAAAAAAAAACAAAGTCCCCTACTAACTCTTGTGACCCCTCCCCACCCCCCCAATGAATGCATGGGAGCCGCCCTCATGCCATCCCTATTTTACAGAGAGATAATCCAAGGGGAAGCAGCAGTCCATAGGTCACATAGCTGCCAGTCAGGGGCAGAGAGAGGATTTGACCCAGGCAGTTGAATGCTGAGACCGTGCTCTTAGCTACTGCCCAAAAGACCTCCCTGAATGGATGGGGTAGGCGTGCCAGGTGCACCTACTGTGTACCAGGCCAGTGCTGGGCACCCTGTAAGATTATCTTCCCTTATAAATATAATCCCAGATGTCAGCCCACCATATTAACACCACCCAGGCAGTCCATGTCAGAACCCACGCACATACCAGGCCTGTCCTGCCTGGACACAATCCTGCCCCAAACTCCTGGTTCAGAGGTAGACCCTTCCTGCTGTGCTCCGCCCCACTAATAATGGAGATAGACTCACAGCACACAAACCTACTCAAGGTGGCCATGAGCTGCTCTGTCGCCCGACCAGGAGGTTGGCCAGAGCCTTCCAGAAGGCCTGGGGCCATCAGACTTGACAGAACCCAACGGTCTCAGCACACAGTGGACTCTGACTTAAGAGGCCTGCAAGCGACATCTCACTCCTTCTGACTGATCAAGATTAAGAACCACAGGCAAGACCTATTGTTAGGTCTTCGGTCACAAGGGCTCTGCATTCAGCCTTCTGATGTAAAAGTTCACAGTTGAGACTCACACATACGCTCTTGTGTAAGTCTCGATTTTATTCACATGCAGATCTGAGACAAAGCAAGCAGCAGGCACAGCCGGCCAGAGTACCACGGCCAGTGTGTCCCAACGGAGCAGCCCATACCTCAAGCCTTGCTCCACTGGGCAGGACAGCACACGCCTCACATTCCCATTCCCCAGTGACCCAGATACTGGGCTCCATGAACACTCCCAGAAGAGGCCAGCTCACCTGCACCGAGAGAAAAACAGGAGAACCCCAAAGCACTTTGATCTTCTGCGCGCTGGGGCTGGACCCAACCACGGACCAGGACAACCAGCCAGCGCTATTGGCAGGCCTGGACCCACCTGAAATGTCTTTAAATCCTAGAATGTTCTGAGATGAGTGGGGCCTCAAGGCCATCTCACACCAACAGGTAAATAACTACAAGGAAACTTGAGTCAAAGGCAACGCAAGGACAGATCCCGAGATCTGGCTCCTGTCCACCGTCCTTCCCTCATCCTGGACGGCAGGGGTCCTGTGTCCAAATTGCTATCTGAGCCAATGGTGTCACTGGTCTCCTGGTTAACTCTTCTTATTCAGCAAGCCAAGGACTATTCATCCAAGGAGGTCAAAGCTATTATAATCCCCATGTCAGGATGCAAGACACACAGAGAAAGGAACTGTTGGGGTAGGGTGTGAGCCTGGTTGATCACCCCCCACCTCAGTTCCCCTCAGGAGGGCCACTGGCTATGGCTGTGACACCTGGAGCACCTAGCAGGACCTGAGCTGGGCAGAAGCCAAGCCTGGGCAGCTGCCATCTCAGTGGCTCCTACTAGTGGATAGTTTCTTCCCAGAGTTCACCCCCAACAATACAAAGAGTGGCTTTCTGAGGAAGGGGCTAAGTCTGCCACCAGGCAGAAAATGGAGCCTGGTGTTCACTGTCATCAATCCTATAGGAACCTGGAGCCTGTGACCACACACACATACATATGCACGCGCACATGTGCGCACGCGCACACACACACACACACACACACACACACACACACACACAGTCTTCAGCTCACTGTCATGAAAAAGACCCAGCTACCGGTTTGGCCTCCCCAGCTTTTTAGCGTACGCAGCCCAAGGCTGTGAGGGGAGGAGGCACAGGCAGGCTGTGACCACACGTAGCATGATTCTGCACTACTGTGTGCAGCCTTCTTGATGCTCAAGAACTTGGGTTTTTCTTTTCCTGAAAAAAGAAGCCATTTCTCAATATGTTGCTACACGCAGATACTGAGAAACACAAAGCAAACGGGTAGGCGGGCACAGGCCCTGGAGAGAGGTTCAGGGGGCTACGGGGACTCGGCTAAAGCAGCAGCAAGGAACCAGGGCCTATGAACTTGTCCATCCCAGAGCTGTTTACAAGAATGACACAGGGAAACCACCCAAGGTCCTGAACAATAGAAGCACAGCTAAGTGGGTTACAGTAAAACCACTTAATAAAGTATTACAAAACCACTGAACTCGTTTACAAAAACATAGGAAGTTTTCTGACTTGTTCTTTTGAGTGGCAAAGACAGAATAAGAGAACTACATGGCAGATGGCTACAGGGGGGTGGGGAGGGGCTTGAACAATCCCTACCTAGAAAACACGTCTGGAAAGAAAATAATAAATAGCCTGTAGAAATGTCAGGCACGAGTGAGCTGAGTGGGAAGGCTACACACAGGTAATCATTTTCCTTCTCCAATTTTTCTGTGTTCTGAATGTCCCATAATTACCATGCACCAATTTTATAAGGCCATTACACTAATGATACATTTTAAACTGTCAGGAAGGCAGGCAGCAATTCTCTTGCAGCAGGGGAGAGAGGTCCTCCTGCAGGGACAGCTGTGCTAAGCTCAAACTCACCCTTCCCACAGCAACTGGCCTCTGCAGTTCCTCACCTGCCCTGCTAGCTCCGAAAGACACAGCAAGACCTCCCTGGCTTGGAAGGAAAGCAGAAGGGCAGGAAGAAAACAACGGGACAGGATGACATCAGTCTCCCTTTGCTGAAATGTGAGCTATTTTCTAATTTGGTCTTCTTTTTTTAAGGATAGCATGCATGATGCATCCATCCCTCCATCCCAGAGCACAGAGTACCAATTGGTTATCCAGCATAGTGCTGGGCCTGACCCAGTCACACAGACGTCAGACCCATTGCGCACCCTAGAGACCTTGGACTCTGGGCAGAACCAAGGGTATGCAGCTACAGAGCAAAGGGGTGTTAAGACAGGAGGCTGCTGTGAAAATGAACACAGCCACCAGAAAAAAAAAAAAAAAAAAAACCCTGGTGTCAGGAAAGGGTGCATGAAAAAGGTAAGCTCTGCACTGGGTGCTGAGGAACCAGTGGGAGTCAAGGAAAATGGGCCAGCTCATCTCAGAAAAAAAGTCACATGTGCGGGCAGGCGTAACAAATCTCCCCATCGTACTGACAGGCAGGGAAATACACAGTGAAAACAAATGGGCAGAGGCTGTGGCAACACTGGCAGGGTGTGACACCGAGTGGCACGGCCTCCCTAGAAGTGGATGCCATGGCAGAAGCTGCCCAGCACAGCCTTGGAGGCAGCCCCTCTAGGAACTCATTTGAAAGAAACCATTAAGCCTAAGCATAAGGTGATTCCTGGAAGTACAACGTAAAATAATCCAGCTCTGTGAAAGTAGGTAACTACGCTCTGGTGCTTGCGTGACAGAATATGGAAACAAAGACAATGGAAAGAAAGCCCTGTTGGAGGAGGGAGATGACAGGGGACAATGTCCATAACAATATGTGCATCGACTTAACAATGTAAGATAGGAAAACGGCATTTCCAATATAATCCCATTTTGACTTTAAAAAGTGTTTTCTGGCCTTTTCATACTTTCTACAACATGTCACCATTTTTAATGCCATGAAAGTGATGTTATTTGGCATGACAGGGTACTAACTACAGTTTCAGTGAAAGGAAAAGCAGGCATCGTAGGTTTAGAAAACCACAGGGGTTACATAACAGACGGCACATGCCTGTAACCCCAGGACCCTGACAAGCTGAGGCAGGAGGTTTGCAAGTTCAAGCCCAGCCTGGGCAATTTAGCAAGACCCTGTCCAAAGTAAAAGACTTTCAAAGGCTAGGGACATAGTTGGAGGCCCAGGCCCTAGATGCAACCGAATACCACCAAAAGGAGGTAGGGATGGGGCAAAGAGGGAAAAAAAGAAGATACCAGAAGCAAAATGTAAAACCACTCAGGTCTGCGCTGTGGAGAAGAACGGGTCAGACGCCGGAGTTGGAACTTGGCTCAAATCCTAGGTCTTTGGCTTTGTGATCTTCAACAAATTACAGAGTCCCTGGAGGGACAAAGACAAATGTACTAACTCATACCAAGCAACTTGAGACACCGCCAGGGGTCCATTAAAACTCGGGAGTTAATGAAATCAGAGCCCTTTCCACTGACCAATACCACATAATCCACCCTGGGCACACTTGGGTGAGGGAGTAGGAATATTCGTTTTTTAAGATAGGCCATCTGTGCACTAACGTAACGTTGGAGACACAAAGATGTGCTGCGTAAAGATACTGAACAATGCACCCCGATTTCTGAAACACAGAACTATGACATATATGCCCAGGGCTGTCCAAATAGCCCAGCAGACTAAAGCACCTGCTCAGGCAGGTGCAGTGACTGGGGCTCAATCCCTGGCATGCTGTGCTGGCCCCACCCGGGAGCGCACTAAGATGGCAACTGAGACTGAACGTGGTGAAGGGCACCTGTAATCCCAGCACCTGGAATGCCGAAAACAGGAGGAGCTGTGTTGTGAGACTCTGTAGACCCTATACTAAAATACATTAAAAAAAGAAACACATGCCCAAATCATAAAAATATGAACTTACCTCTTGTAAGAAGGTAATAATCAGGATAAAGCACTTGCTCAACATTCAGATGTTAGCATTGTTCTCATGCTTTCAGAGTCTGATTTGTGACCCAGAGAAGACCCCCAGTCAGGTATGACTGGGGCAGAGGACCTGGGGGTGCTGCCTGCCATGGGGAGGGCTCCAGAGCACACGTGCTGCTCCCACTGCTCGGCTTGGAGCCTCTCTGAATCTGTGCACCACAGAGCCTTGCCAGGCAACCCGGGCTGTCCCTCGCCCCACCTCCTCATCCTCCTGCAAGTGAAGCGCACACCAGGAACACCAAGGTCAGCTGACCCGCCGTACCTCAAGAAAACCAAAGCTCTAGCAAGAATGCTTCGGGAAGGAGAAATGCAAGCTCAGCAACCAAACTGGAACAGATTGAAAGCCGCACCCCCTGCTAATGCCAGGCTTTGGCAAACACAGCGAGACAAAGCCTCAGAGAAGGAAATGGGAGAATCTGCTCACACCCTAAAGATAATCACAGCGACTACGACTACTAATCCTTACCATGGGTCACCACGGGCCAGGCGTGGTTCCAGGCACATTACATACGACAACTCATTTATCCTCCCGACAGGGGGAAAGCAACGCACAGAGAGAAATGAGCTCACGCTAGGTCAGAGCCAGAACTCACCCATACAGTGCCTCGGTGCAGGGGGACAGCAGCGTGGCCTGGCACAGGCACACACCGGGCAACAGGGGTGTCCTGGGCTTCCGCTGCCTCTCAGCCCTTGACAGGAAGCGGCTGGTGAAAGCTGGGATCTGAACCCAGCCCACCTGGCTCCCAAGTGACAAATAGTAAACAAGTGGCCTGGAAGTTCACAAAAACTAAGATATACAGCTGGGCGTCACTGAGCCCTTTCTGCACGCCCAGAAGAACCAGACATTCACCCTGATGGGGAATTCCATCACCATCTCCAGCAGGGCTATTTCTGAATCCCACCCTTCTCTGCCGTTTGGACACAGTACAGCCCTCTTGAATTCCACACCTCCGCCCAGCCCAGCCGCCCAGCTCAGCTTCACCGTCCCTCGCCCTTTCCCGACCCCTGTAGCCTGGCGGACCTACTCTGCCACTGGAGGAAACTCCGGGAGAGTCTGGGTTTTAAGCTTCCTCTGGCTTAGCCTCCACACACTCCAGCCTAACGCTTTCTTCTCCGTCTGCCTTTCCAGGGCAGTCCCTTCTTGTCACCCGGCCTGAAGAAGCACTTTCCTTCCCACTCCCCTTCCCCATCCCTCCAACCTGCAGTGTGCTTGTGCCCACGGCCTCGCACACCAGCCTCCACCCCTTGAAACTGCTCCTGCTGAAACCCCCAGACCCCCCAGGTTGCCGTCATCACTCAGGCCTCATCCAGCCTGGCCTCAAAGGGGCACCTGGCAGCTTCCCAGGTCTCCTTCCACCCCGGGACACACAACAGACTCCCGCAGGCCTCTAGAACAGAAACCTGCAGCCCCAGCCCTCTTAGCAGGGGAACTCTACGCCCAAGCAGCCCTCCACCCAATTCCCAATTGCTTTTCTTCCTAACAGAGCACTGATGTTCCGCGGGCCTATTTCTATCCTCCCTTTCAGTGTGGTATAGCCCTGTGACTAACATCTAAAACATAGTATGTCATCAGAATTGCCATAAAATGATTTCTGTGGGGATAAAGGACACTCCCTTCTCAGTCTGTCATCATCCTGCCACCTGGAAAGATGCTTGTGCTCCAGCAGCAATCTTGGAACCTAATTTATTACAAAGGAGGACAAAAGGAAGCACTGTAAGAATTCTGACTTCCCAATGACCTTCCCCAAGAACAGAGCAGCAGGTCTCCCAAAGCCAGAATTCTTTAATATATGAGCAAAAGTAACTTTGCTTGAGCTACTGTTATTCGAACCTCATTTCTCATACAGAACTACTATTCTATCCAATTAGGTCTCTTCTTGCATACTTTGTCAGGAACATCAAAGTTCCCTTTCAGTGAATTCCCCTGCTCTTTATTTGCTAACTTCCCCCACAATGTCAGGCCTCTCATGTTCTTTGAAAAGAATATTGCAGGGGTTACAAGATAATTGAACGGTCTAAGCACCTTCTTAGGCAAGTGCAAGGACCCAGGTTCAATCCCCAGCACCACAGGCCGCTGGCCGCGCCCTGGGAGTCTAGGCGTGGTAGTGCATGCCTGTAATCCCAGCGCTGGGGAGACTAAAAACAGGAGGATCACTAGAAGTCTGAGCTGCGTAGTGAGACCCTGTATGAAATACACAAAATTTGAAAAATAAAAAAAAAAGTCTATTTTTTGTTTGTTCGTCTTCTAGGATTAGCATCATTACTACAGGTATTCTGTAACTTGACTTTCTACTGATCTTTTTCTTTTCTTTTTTTTTTTTTTTTGAGGCAGGGTCTTACTATGCAGCTCAGGCTGGCCTTGAGCTCACTTTGTAGCTCAGGCTGGTCTCGAACTCACAACAATCCTCCTGCCTCAGCCTCCCGAGTGCTGGGATTACAAGCCTGCGCCACCACACCCGGCTAAATGTATCACAATTTCTTTGTTTTTTTTTTTTTTTTTCTTGGCAGAACTGGGGATTGAACTCAGACTCTTGCGCTTGCCAGGGAAGCGCGTATTCCACTGAGCCATCTCCCCAGCCCCCGATCTTTTTCTTAAATGTAGCCGGGCTGATCCTCCCAGGGAAGATGTAGCACTTACTGACATATTTTCCAGCCCACAGACATTGCTTCCAGCCTTTTATAATCGTGGAAAATGCTCCTATGCATGTCTCTATGTTTTGGCCTGAGCAACTGCATGGTAGTTTTTCCAGTACCAACACTAGAAGTGAAATTTCTGAAGGATTTTTTTTTTTTTTTTTTTTTTGGTTTCTCAGGCTGCCTGAAGGGCAGGTCTGGTAAGGCAGGTGGAGCTAGTATCCTGCACCTGACTGCGTTTAGAAGTGAAATTTCTGGATATACCCTCAGCTTTACTAGATACAGGGACAAGTCCATTGGTTGCTGGACCACACACACACACACCCCCACCCAGGCCCACAGGAGTAAGATGCCCTCCCGGGCCAAGCTGCACTGACTTCTGGACCGCCAAGAGGGCAGCCAGGTTGACCTCATGTTCTTGATGCTTTGAACAAGCTACCACAGAAGCACAGGCAAGCCTTGTCCTAGGCTGCCCTCCCCCAGCTACTACGTGAGGTCCAGGGGACGGCCCTACAAGAAGCAACGAGGCTGGGCACCAGCGTCTAGAGCAGCTGTGTGTGTCACTCTCGGCTTACAGCTCTCCTCAGTGTCCGCATACAGCGTCTCCCCGCCCCTGGGAAACAGACTCTCTACCCCCCCACCCCCACGTGCCCACAACACTTGGTGATAAATCAGTCCCCGGCATTCACCACCCTCCAGTTCACTCCCATCACACCACCCCCTCAAGCCTTCCCCAAATACCAACACGAAGACATTTAAAAGTGTCTGAGCCTCTCCAAAGCCCTCCCTGCCAGACAGCCTTGGAGCAGTATCTCCCGATAAAGTCCTAGGCAGAGAGAGGAGCCAACTTGTTTATTTCCAAACATAAGCTTGACCCCAGCTGTGACGTGCGTGCATACTAGAACTGCTCTCAGCCGTGCAGAAGCCAGCTGGGTGGCAGAGCCGCAGAGGAGGCTGGAGCCGCACAGGGTCGGATCAGAGGAGGATCTGAGGCCATTTATTTTTAGGTGAGCCAGCATGGCCAGGATCAGGTTCACAGCCCCCGCCCAGCCCCGTCTTTCCTGGCTCTCCCTGGCCACTACTTTTCATCTGAATGTGCTTCAAGTGCAGAGGGCAGCTGCCTCCACCCACTAAACCAGGGGCTCGGAGAAGGAGGCAGACAGCTTAAGACTCACAGTCTGGCACCCACCTTCCAGCTCAACATTTACCAGGTCACCCACCCCCCCACAGGCTCTTTCCAGGTGCTAGCTCATGAGAATGGTCATGATGGGGAACCTGCCCTCTGAAGCAGAGAAAACAAAGGCTTGTGACACTGTGGAAGAGAGAGTAAGGTGCAAGCCAGGGCTGGGGCTACAGTTCAGTGGTGGGGGACTTGCCAGGCACAGCTCTGGGTTGATCCCCAACACTGCATGAAGGAACGCATGAACGCACGAATGAATGGTGGGTAACACCAAAAGGCACCCAGAGGGCAGGAAAATTAAACGCTAGTGAAGCTCCCCTCACTCACATGGGAGTTAAGCAGACACTTAGCCACATCATACCCCAAAAGGCCTTCCTTTCCTGTGACTGTGTCCACTTTGGAGGGGAAGCCTCATGCTCCACAGCAAGACACCTGGGGTCCTGCCCTGACCCAACCCATGACAGCTCCTCTACCAACTCAGGGTCCTTCTTCTGGGCAAGCTGAAGGGCAGAGACAAGCAGCTCCAAATGATCCTTTCAGCCTTACCTCAGGCATTCTGGCCAAGGTTCTCAAGCCTGGTTGTGGACCAGGGTCACCAGGAGGGCATATAAACAAAGATTCCCAGCCAGGACCCACCCAGAAATACGGCCACTTGTTCTGGGTTTTAAATACTAGCATGTCTGAAAAGCACCCCAGGTAATTCGGATGGGCACGTGGAGTTAAGAACTAGCAACCTGAACAATGTCTCTGGTGGTGGCAGAGACTCAGGATCTCCCTTGGCCAGAAGCCACCCCGCCACACCTGCCCCTCCTAACCTCATGGAAGTGTGATGGCTTCCAGAAGGCACCAGCGACCAAGACGGGCAACAAGGAGCCGTGGTCTCCAGAGCCCTGCCGGATTCTTCCTATTCCCAGCCTGCCAGCTCTCCACATGAGGCAGGTCTGCATGCTCCTTTTGTCTGCTAGGACAATGGCGGTGGAACCACAGGGTGCGGGTGGCGTCCTCCACGTTCCACTGGACAGGAGGCCCCGTACCCTTAGGAAAAGAGGACAGCAGAAGCTGGGACTCTGGTGCCCTGGGAAACTTGGGCGGGCACAGCCTGGCCTCTCTGCCTAGCCGAGGGGGCCTCTTTCTGGGCAAAGGAGCAGAAAAGCAAAGGTCCACTGTGATGCCCTGCAGGGAAAAGGCAGCAGAGACGAGGAGACTTTGGGGCCGGCGGCACTATTAGCATCTCCCTTATTATCTCCATTTATCTAACCCATGCTTCAGCGGGCACAGCACTTGCCATGTGTTTGAAGCCCTTAGCTGTCCCATATTAATATCCTAGCTAACTCGCCCCCCACACACACTAGTACACAAAACCATCCACAGTGTTTACCCACGGAATGCTACTGCCATCTGCCCTGTAACAACAAGGCACTCTCACTGCCCCATGCTGGGGATTAAGTGCTCTGCCACTGAACTATACGCCCCCCCCAACTTAATTAAATTGTACGTTGAAACAAAGTCTTGCAAAGTTGTCGAGGCTGGCCTCAAACCTGCCACCCTCCTGCCTCAGCCTCCAGAGTAGCAAAGACGGTTAAGTGCCCATCATGCCTGGCTAAGCTGATTTGCTAAACTTTTCACCTGAGACGCTGTCCAAGGCTGCTAGTTCCCTGCCTCATTTACTTCTGTATAGAGAACATCTGGCCCAATGTAGTGGCACACGGCAGGTCTCAATAATGACTGAACCAATCAATGAATGAATCAATCATTTGAACTGTCTGTTTTAGCTTACCATGTTTCCTCTTCCTTAAATACATTCCTATTTCTGAAGTCCCCAAACCTTCTCAGAACCACAACTTATGAAACCCCCCGTCACACAGCATGAGACCCAGCGGCAGTTCACTCAGCTTCTCATTACACAAAGGCTGGCTGTATACACACAAGTGGGCCGGAGGGATTCCTTCAAAATCACCTGGGAGGGCCGGGGAGATGGCTCAGTGGGATGAGCGCTTCCCTGGCAAGGGCAAGGGCCTGAGTTCAATCCCTGGCTCCACCAAAGAAAAAGAGCAGCAGCTACTGGAGCAGAAGAACTATGCAACACACGCTTCCACAGAGCTGCAGAGATCCCCAGCCACAGAGCAAGGGTGGTCCAATGTTCAGAAGAAACCAGAGGTGCATCCTTAATTAAAATCCAACTTGTGCTTCTAGGAACAACTATCAGCAACCAAGGAAATTAACTTTATCTGAAATAATATATTCCCTAATCAGTGTTATTCAGTGTGCGGTGACACCTGCGCTGCTGTCTCATGTCCACACTCTTCTTCCTCACCTGTGGAGTCCTGACTTTGTTCAGGTAGCCGTGGGCTTGGCTCCCTGCTTCCCTCCACCCAGTGCTTGCCACACACACACAAGCCAGCTTAAGGCAGTGAGGTTCGAGGGGAAGTCTATGATTGGTCCTTCCCAGAAGTTAGGCTTCCTCATTAAAAGAACACTGGGCAGCTAGCGAAAGTCAGCATCTTACCTGGAATGCAGATGTGCAGCCTAGAGATAAAGCAACCATTCTGACAACACGAGGTTATGTGCTAGATGACAAAGCCAAAAGACATCAGGGAACTTGGAGCCTTGGAACCATCTACCACTGAAACGCTTGCTCCATCAGAAAAAAAAAAAAAAAAAAAAAAAAAAAACACTAACTCCTTCTTTAACCCAGTGTTATTCAAATTTCTTAAACATAAAGCCAAAGGAACTCTAAGTGACATATTAATATCACATTATAATTTCAGGAAGATAAACACAGACTTCTATTTTGTTTCTGCAAAGTAGCCTGTGAAGTTGTGTTGCATCTTCGGGGTACCCAATGAACACAGGCTGCCTAACTGTTATTTTCTGGGAGCCCGCCTAGCTGTTGCAAGTGGCAAATCGCCACTAATTGGTATTGTGTTTCTGCTAAGCTGGCTTGCTTTGCAACTTGGAATTCTGCAGGGAAACAAAGCATGCTTTATGGCAAAGACGTCCGTGCCACAATGGGACCTTTCTGCTTTGATTATGAAAACACATTAAGAGCTTAGCTGCGCGGCAAGCAGCAGAGGCCAGGAGACCGGGGGCTGAGGCATGGGCCTCCCTGACCATTCTGCATTCCACACACCAGACAGGTGCCATGGCCACTTGGGGGAAACTCTGAGGCAGACACCAATGGGGGGGGGTGCAGGTGCCCTGGGGGGCTACGATGAACAGGCTGTGCCCCCTCACTGCTGGACACCCTCCATGCCAGCTTCTAACACTTAACCTCCCACCACTCCAGGGCTCCACCCACAGCCCCCAGCAAGGATGTCCCCCCAGCCCCTGGCCTGGGGGTGTGTCCTCAGGGAGAGCTCAGAGACAACCCAAACAGCCTGGCAGTCCACCTGCTAAGTTCAGCCCTGCCTGCAAGATGCAAGTGAAGAGCGCAGGAGACGCAGTGATTTTACTGCCATGGCTATACACACACACACACAACACACACACACACATGAAGAATAGCCTCCAACTGTACACACACCCAATACTGACCCACTGGAGAACAAAAAAATTTTTAATGTGCTATTATTCACTGAAATAATACGCAGCAGTGAAGTGAACAAATGTAGCTACAGGCAACAAAAATGCACAGGCTCACAAGCAAGGTTGAGCTAAAGCAATCAGGATTCCCCTTACAGAAAGCTCAACAAGTAGGCAAGACTCAATTTCAGTTTAAGGAACACACTCTGGCTGGAAATAACTGGTTTTCAGCAGGAGGTCAGTGACTTCTCTAAAAGTCAGGTTGTTGACACTCTCGGCACAGAGGAAGGGCAAACAGCCCGTGGACTCGGGGGCATTCGTAGGGTTCCAGTTCTTGTTTGGAATGCGTTTACAAGAATTCTCACTTTGTGATAATTCACCCAACTGTATACTGATGCTTTGCATACGTTCCAAATCTGCAGTTTATTTATAATATAAACTTTTTTTTACAAGGGAAAGAGTCATATCTAGATAAAACCCCACCCTACTGTGAGCACTCAGTGCATCTGAGCTGAACCCGGATCTTCAGCGCCCCCAGAACCCTCTGGGACACCGCACCCTTCTAGCTCACATTTGTGCTCAGCCTGAAACTGCGGTGGGCACTACAACTCATCAGTATTTCAACCTCTACCTTCCAAAGCCAGAGTTCTCCACCCCTGGAAGGACATTGCCAGTTTAGGACATAGACGTCCCCTGCACAGGCTGGTGGCAATGTCTACAGCAAGGAGACTGTACTGAAAGCATGGGGGCAGTCACTGCAGGGAGCACAGTGGGGGCTTGGCTCTGGTGAGGACAAAGGCGACACCTAGGCTGTGCTCGGGACCTTGGCAAGGAGCCAAGGCGGGCCAGGCCTTGCAGCCCCACTTCTCAGGCTCTCCTGGTTGTCCTCCCAGCTCTCTCAGGTGCAGAACCCACAGCCTCCCCTCTGCCCCATACAGAGTGCTCCCCAAGGTGCTCTCCAGCCACCTCCCCACAATAGGGCACTCAGAGCAGAGGGAGACGAGAGCCCCCTTCCAGCTCTGGGACTTCAACATGGGGCCCTTGCCCCCTGTGTGCCAAGGATGGAAGGAACGAGAGCTTTCTACCCCCAGCCGGCTGCCCGAGGCATTTCATGGTTCACCTCTTCACAGCCCACTGCTCCGGGAGAGGCAGATACTCTCAAGATGACTGTGAGCGTGGAGGCAACCCTGTGACTCAGAAGACATGCACTGTCTTGGGGCTCAACTGCTCTGGACAATGAGCTAACACTGGCACACAGGACACTCGGGATTAGAAAGCACTTGCAGCAGAAGCGAGCCAGGCGATGGGCCCTGTACGCTTGAGAAGACACCAGAAAGCACTCTCTGTGGAGCTAAGCAGGTCACACTACCAACCAGGTATTCAGGAAAACAAGGCAGTGACTGAGCCCTGGCTGTGAATCCACCAGACATGTGGCATCCCCCCAGCCACCTCAACAACCCCATTCTACAGACGCAGACACTGAGGCTACGCAGCTACTCATGGTTAGGGTTTGGACTTCTCCAGTTTCCACATTTTCCCTCATTCTGTCACATCTGAAGGATGGCCACAACACTCGGCAAATGACCACCTATGTTGGTGTTACACTGTCTACTGGGAACCAAGGCTTTCAGTGATGTGTTCTCAGTCCTTGGAACTCCTCAGATGTGTTTGGTCCCCACCAATATCCCCAGAAAACTGAGCCCTGCAGAGGAGGTGGAGAAGGCCCTGAGGTCCTTGAGACAACCTTGCCAGGAAAGCAGCTGAGGAGGGGCGGCAGCCCTGCCCTGGCAGGTTAATCAGGGACGCTTTCCCCCCCAGTCACAGCTTTCAGAAAGCAGGACAAGAAGTGCACAAAAAAGGGGAATCCTGCTCAGGCAGAGGGCCACAAGCTGTAACCAAGTGGTCCAGGTGGATTTATGTCCACCAAACAGCCATTGCTCATGTCGCCATAATGCTGAGAAGGAGGGGCAGGAAGAGGGGCTGGCACTGTAGGTGTTGCCCTCAGGCCCTGAAATTAAGCTGCTCTGACACTGACCACCACTAGCTGGGGGCCAAACCACCCACTGTGGCCCGCTGAGAAGCAGGCAAGCCCGGGCCAGGTCTCACGCTCCTCTCCAATGCAGGGCACTGGCCGCTGCTAGACCCTGCATCCAAGCCACACCTGTGAGGAGGTGTCCAGCATCCTGGAAATAGGGCTGGAGAAGCCAGGAGTGATGTCCAACTCTTACAATCCCAGTACTCGGGAGGCTGAGGCAGGAAGATTGCTGTGAGTTTCAGGCCAGCCTGGGCTACAGAGTGAGTTCAAAACCAGCCTGAACCAGAACCAAAAAAAAAGAAAAAAAAGGGAAATAGGGTGGGAGGCAAAGAGGGGCTGAGGGTGTTGTACAGCAAAGAACAATGAATCCAATGGGGGGTCTCACTACAAGCCTGTGCTGCCTACTAAACAGCAGGCAGGACTGCAGGCCAGCATATGTTACTGATGGGGGTCCTCAGTGATCCCCATCTGTAAAGTGGGGAGCCTGGCACCCCCCAGCCTGGGAGGACTCAGCAAGATGATGAGCCAAGCACACCTGGACCGCAGCTATTATTCGAATGGCCCAACACCAGGACCCAGCCACGGCTCCCAACTTCCTCTGCCCAGCATGACTGAGAGGAGACCCAGCTCGAGCCCCCGAGAGCCACCCTGAAGCAGCCACCCGCCTATGAGGATTTACTCCCAGCACCCCAGAGGTATCCCCAGGATGTGAACACCTCACCCCAGGGTACCTGATCCCTCCTAACCCAAGTGGTAGGTCCAGGGCAGGAGGGACTGGGGCACAGGGTGAGGGGGGTGTCCCCGACAGGTTTCACTTCTCCGTCTCCACAGTGTAAGCTTGCTAGAGCAGGGCTTTCTGAAAAAAGTTTACTAAAAGCCCCTGTGGAATGCATTTTATGTTTTCTAATAACCATACTACAAGTCAAGTCAAACAGATATTAATCTTAATGCTACATTTTATTTCACCAAAAATACTCAACATTATCATTTCAGCCCATAATCAAATATACAATATACAAAATCAATATAAAAATTATGGGTCACTGCTGGGCATAGTGACACAAGTTCATAATTCCAGCACTCAGGAGGCTGAGGCAGGAGAATCACCAACAGTTCGAGGGTAGCCTGGGCTATACAGTGAGACCCTGACTCAAAAGAAAAGAAAAAAACAGGCACAATAAAGCATACCTGTAATCCCAGCTGCCTGGAAAGTTAAGGCAGGAGGACTAAAATTCAAGGCCAGCCTGAAGTGAGACCCTGTCTCAAAATAAGAAACAAGAGCTGGGAATGGAACTCAGGGGTACACAGGATGCTTGGCCAGCCCTGGACTCAATTCCAAGCACTGCAAAACTGCTTTCTAAATCCTCTGTGGGTATTGGTGGTGTTCAAGTCCATCTCAATTCAGAACAAACCACATCTTCAGCACCACAACTTCAGCGGCCACCTGTGGACACCGACTATGTCTCAGTTACTCTTCTCTCGTTGCTGGGACAAATACCCAACACCCAAAATGAAGGAGGGAAAGGGTTATTTTGCTCACATTTACTGGAGGCTTTAGTCCAGTCCATACTCAGCTGGCTCCAAGGCAGAGTGGCATAGGGCAGAAGAAAGCAACTTTTCATGGCGGCATCAGAGAGCAAGAAAGCAAAACGGAGCAGCAGCAGCAACAGCGGCTAGAGGCAAGCCTGTCTCTCTTAGGTTGCTTGTACGCTATCCGCCCCAGGCTAGGTGCAGCACTCATACACATAATCCCAACAGCACTCACACCCATAATCCCAGTCTTGGGTCACCCATAATCCCAGTGGATCATGAATTCATCACAAACTCTAGAAGTCTGCCCCACGACTGCAAGAGGCTTTAAGGGGACACCTAGAGATAAACCGTAACAGGCTACCACGTGGGCAAAGGCAGAATACACATCCCAACCACTGCAGCATGTTCTACTGCACAATGTGACGGTCCTTTCACAAAATCCTGGGTGTTTGGAGACGGGAGGGTGGCATGGGTGGGGCTCCTCTCTCTTGAATTCCCAAAGGGACTGGTTTCTCTGACAGCTGGGGGCTGACAGGAAATACCTGTTTGTCTGGCTATGAACAGTTTTTCCCCCTCCTTCTTCCTGGGCTTGGGCAGGGCTGTGGGGGCTTTCCAGGACATCTGCAGAGCCCAAAGCACTGCCCCCCCCCCGGGGAACTAAACCAATACCCAGACCCCAGAAGAGAAAAACATGGCCTGTGGTCACAGGTGGAGATGAAGGCAGAGGCTCAGCAGTCTCCAAGCCACCCTAGGCTGGACAAAACCCTGACAACAGCAATGTGGGCACACAGGGAGGACTGAGTCTGGGGACTGATTCCTCAAGGGGTCCCCTCCCTGCAGAAAGATGCTCAAAGGGGAGGGAGGGGGCTGCGAGTCACCAAAGTGTCCAACTCCAGACACAGGCTAAATACATTGTTACAAGTACCCATACAAAGGCGCCTCAAGCATTAAAACACCACGGTGAACACTTAGCACTAATAAAAATGTGCTTTGTTAAACGGCCGGCCTAGAGTTTACCTATTCAGTTTCCTTTGACTACTGCAGCACAGTGATGAGCTAGAACAGTGCTGTTCTGATGCCACGAGACACGGAAGACAGAGCCAATCTCGTCCCCGTAACAACTACATTCACTTGCCCACGATGGCACGGCCAACCACACCTGGAACCCAAACTTGTTGCTTATACTGACTTTTGTAAGGGCAAGAGTGGTAGGGAGGGTTGGGAGTATAGGGGTGAGGTATAACATTTTATTGTTTTGTCTTCTTTTGTCTTTTTGAGACAGGGTTTCACTATGCAGTTCAGGCTGGCCTTAAGCTCACTTTGTAGCTCAGGCTGGTCTCGAACTCACAACAAGCCTCCTGCCTCAGCCTCCCGAGTGCTGGGATTACAGGCCTGTGCCACCACACCTGGCAAGGTTTAAAATCTTAGCTAGGCCTGGTGGTACAGGCCTGTAATCCCAAGCACTAGGAAGGCTGAGGCAGGAGGGTTGCTACAAGTTTGAGGCCATGGTGAGGACTACATAGTGAGTTCAGGAGCAGCCTGAACTAGGCTGTGAGATCCTGTCTAAAAACAAAACTTCCTAAATAAATAAGTAAGAGTTAGAAAAAGAAAAGAAGTACCGAGAAAGCCCACCACACACAGCCAGGCATGGAATCCAGGCTTCAACCATGCTGGCAGGGCACTTAAAGAAGACTGGAAACACATCAACTATGTACACACCTAGAGATGAGCAAATCATCAGAAAACCAAATAATAACAAAGGCTGGTGAGGATGTGGGGAAAAGCAAACTATAGTAGCACAGAGCCACACCTCTTTTATAGGCAGACATACCGAAGCAACCGGGAGCCTGAGTCCAGCTGTGCTGCGTGTGGCTGGAACAGCTCTGGCTCAGGGTCCAGTGCCTGCCGTCCCTCCTGGAACTGCAAAATGTCCTGGCCTGTGAGGGGAGGAGCAGAACTGATGGCGCTCAGGGAACTTCTTGTACAGTAATGCGCGCCCCAGGGCATGAGCAGCTTACGGAAGATGGTGCCTGCCTGGGCCAAGACAGGGCAGCCAGAGGCCTGCCCCTCCCCAGGGCCCACAACGTGAGGGGTACCCCACACATCATACGCCTTCCTTGAGTCCCTTGGGATTGGGTGTTCTCAGCACACCTGCACTCTAAACGAAAGTGAAGATGCCCAGCCCTTTCCCGTCCTCCCTGCCCAGCACATCCCACACTGCACCCTGTCTCCAACCTGCCCTAACTGTTCCTAGCACTCAGAGACCCCCAGCCACACCCATCACAGCCCACTCCCTTCCCACTCTCTTCTCCCAGCTCAACGCACTCAACAAACATTACACACCGGGCATCACAGGAGCCCCTGGGAAGGTAAAGACAGACTTTGTCCTCAGAAGGCCCACAGACGGGCAACCAACTTGAACACGCCGCGTTGGATCGGTGTGGCAGAACCTGGTCTGGGTGAAACTGCTGCATCCTAACAGCACTCACTCATCAGAGCTGCCAGATGGCTGATCTTTTCTACTCCCTTCTCGTCCTCTACGAAGCAACCTGCCAACATCTCTACCCTTCGCGCGGCACAGGGCCAAGCACAGTATCCTCACTCAAGTGATCCACAAATACTGGTCCCTGGAACTTCCACCCACAGCATCCAGAGAGCCGGCTTTCCCATCCCACTCCCAGCTAGATTTTTGTTCTGCTTGGAGTGTATCAGCGAGGATCAGACAGGCGACAGCCGGGGAACAGCTCCCAACAACGAGTTATATCCTACTCTTACCACTCACCCTTTGAGTCGGCTTGGAGCTTGTCTTACTTTTCTCTCCTTACTGAGACAAAATACCTGACACTCAAAATGAAGGAAAGAAAGGCTGACTTAAGCACAGTTTGTAGAAGTTTCAACCCATAACCAGCTGGCTCCAGGGGAGCGGGTAACAGTTCTTGGGGGCAGAAGATAACAAAAGCCACGAGAGCAAAAAGGAAGGAAGAACACTCTCTTCCATCAAAGGATATATGCAGACTACCTGCCCTAGGGCAGGCGTAGTACTCAAATCCCAGCACTAGACAATGAACCAATCACAAACTCTAGATTCAGCCCCCTCCAAAAAGCCCCCTCCCCCTAAGGTTCAAGGAGGGACAACCAGAGACAAACTATTACAGAGTTCTGCCCCAACTTCTTAGAGCAAGCTCACTGGTGGAGCTCTGGCCTCTGGGAGCACAAGGAGGAAGGAACAGGGCCAACCACGGGAGCTCGAGCAGCCCCCCCTTACTTCCCACTCACAGAGCCTGAGCCCGTGAAAGTCACCTATCTGCACTTCACCTGCAGGGACTAAAGTACGACCCTGCCATGGGCTCAGTACAGGGAGAACCTGGAGAAGGTGGGAGACTACAGCAACGACACAAGGGCCTGAGACGTTAATGGCATCAAGCCAGATGAAAGCTGACTACAGTTTCTTCTCTCTAGATCCATTTCCTCAGCTCACACCACTAACACCGGGCGGGGGTTGTCCTCCAGCACAGGAGGAGATTAAGCGGCATCCCTGGCCTCCAGCAGGAAACTCCCCCTCCAAATTATGACAATCAAACATGTATCTCAAACACCCTCTAGGATGCAACACTCACCCCTGCTTCAGAATCTCTACTTTTTGACTTGCAGAAAGTATAATCTCTCTTGAAGAACACAGAAAATGACGTCCTCCTCCTCCTTCAAGCTCTCTTACTCAGGATTGTCTTCACAGCCCTCTGTCTGTAGTACAGCAATTATAACAGCGTCCACCTCCAAGGGTCACAAGAGTACAGTGACGCCATAAAGAGCTGGCATGCAGGCGAGAGCATGGGTTGCCGGCTGTGCTGTGCCGTTACCGTCAGCACTACTGTCTGGAAGAAGAGATGGCAACAACCAGGCAGGGAGGCTGGGGAGATAGCTCAGGAGAATAAGTGCTTGCCTGGCAAGTGCAGGGTCCTGAGTTCAATCCCCGGTCCCACTAAAAGAACAACAAAAAAAAAAAAAGATAGAATCGAACAACCAGGCAGAGATCTCTTTTCTCAGATAGCCCAGGAGCCCCTGGCTTGACCCAAGGTCATCCCCACCCAGCAGCGGGAGTCCAAGGCTGGGAGGCTGGTATGGAATTCTTGCCATCTGCACCCCAGCCCCCACCAACTGAAGTGACATCGGTGCCGTCACGATGCCAGCTGGTGGGGGAAGCTCCGAGGACGTGCTGATGCTCCAGGGTAGGCAAGCACAGAAAGATGATAATCGAGCGTCTGCCCCGGGAAGGGCCGCCCGACAAGGGACTCGGCCACCGGGAAGCCCACAAAGACTGTTTGTGAGCCTCACGCGGCCGGGGGCTGGCCTTGTCTCTCCAGTATCCACACCCCTGCTTTCACCGAGGCTGCAGGGAAGGGAGGGAAGAAAAAGATGAGTGCTTTTAGATTAGCAAGAGGAAGAAGAGAATATGCAAGAGGTCCTTCGGTTTTTAAATTTTTATAGACCGCTTCTGTACTGGATCACAGGCTCTCAGAATCAGCAGAGGGGCCAGGCACTTTCAAGGGTTAGGGACCATTCCAACTCCTGGGAGGGTTCAGGCAACACAGCCAGTCTGATGAGCGCGTGGCTCTGTCTCTTCTCAGCTCTGACTTAGGAGCCTGAGCCCTAAGACCTGGCTCCAGGTTCCAGCTCTGCCACCTCCTAGCATGTGGCTCTGCCAAGTCCCCCGCTGTGCCATCACCTACACCAAGGCACCAGTCCAGGAGACAGGCATGGGGGCTGGGATCCCACCCGGGCAAGTTTCACCAAGCCCAGCATCTAGGCAAGGTCCATACCAAGGGGCGCACTATAGCCACTGGTATGAAATTTGCATGCTGGGCCACAGCGGCTCATCTCCCAATGCGGATGACAGAATTCACAGCCAGGGTCAAAGCTCTTCCTCCAAAGCAACCGCAAGATGCCAAAATGCTGGCTGCAACAAGATCACGTATGAAAGGAACTCAGCACAAGGGAAGAACTCGATAAATATCAGCAATTATCCTCACAGACTTACACAGCCTTTGGCCTGAATTCCACAGCTTTCACAGTATAATCTCAGTGCAACACCTGGCACAGAGAAAGGGCTCCAAGAAGCCAGCTATTACCATTAGCACACTACCTACATACCCTCTGCACATAATTCTATATCCTGGAGCTCTATCTAAGCTTGATCTGCTCCTGGCAATGCTGTGCCTAGAATTCGGTGTTCACCCCTGAAGGAATACGACCCCGTGCCCTAGGCAGAGCGGAGGGCACTGTAAACCTGCCCCCAGCACAGCTGCCCTGGTGCCTCACCGTACGATGGGCCCTGCCACTGACAGCAAGCCCTCTTCTCTGCTTGTGCATTCCTAGGTTCCCAAGCCTCCTCCTGGGCAACCACGACCCTTTGTCAAGGCTTGCTCTTGGTGTAGCCTCCACCTCCACCCCCACCTCATGATCTATAAAAGACCCCACGGACTATCCGACAGGATCTGGTCTGGTCTAAGTGCCAGAGCCTTCCCTCTCGGGTTTGCTCTGGAATAAACCTCATACCTTTGTTTCATTTCCTTCTTTTTCCTAACAACACCTGCGAAGAGCCAGTTGCCCTGGACTCCTCTTCCTCCTCCCACAGAGGGTCTCCTGGCCCCTTGAAGATTGGGGCCTCCCTTCCTGAGCCACCTCTCTCCTTTCACAGACCTCTGTACCCCCAGCACTCACAAGATTATCAGCATCTCTTCCAAAAGGGAACCCCCAAATTTTTCCTAAATTTTCCTAAGTGCCAGTTTTTCCTAAATTTTCAGGAGCTATAATGCTGTGGTGCTAGGTACAGCTGCACATGCCTATGATCCATCCCAGTTACTGAAGAGGCTGTTTAGAACTTTAAAATATTATCTTGTGGAATTTAGAGGGTTAATTTAGACAGAATTAGGTATCAAACCCATGGCCTTTCCACTGAATTACATGCCAACATTCTTTTTCATTTTGAGCCAAGGTATCAATAAATTGCTAACGTGCTCAAGCTGGGCTTGAACTAACTTGCAGCCCTTCTGCCCCAGCCTCCCAGAATGCTGAGATGGTAGTCATGCACCACCGCACCCAGGCAAAGCAATCATTTTTAGAAGCCAAGCATGGAAGGGGACCCATGTAATCCCAGCACTTGGGAGGCTGAAGCAGGAGGATTACTGCTAGTTCAAAGCCAGCCTGGGCTACATACAGGGAGAGTTCAAGGCCAGCCTGAACTGTACAGCAAGACCCTGTCTCTAAAAACAACAACAAAATGGTTTCTAAGACAGCCAAATAAGCTTTAAAATGAAGAGTGCTGTATACACCAAAGAGAACATCTCAGATAAGGCCTTGCTGGCCCAGGTAGAAGGAGTCCTGACAGTCCCCATGGGACACCAGCCTCCACTGACATGGCCCAAGGTGTCCTTCACTCTGCTGGCAGACACATGGAGGTACCAGGTGCACGACAGCCACTGCATCTTTCATACCATCTGACCTAGACTGGGCCATCGGTGCGCACACAGCTGCCACTCTGGCTGAGAATCACTCCCGCGGCTTTTATCACGTCTAAGCTCACCAGGGCCACTTCTGACTGATGCTACAGGGAAGACTTCAGGGCATCGCCTGCAGGGACCGTCTGTCCAGGGGCGCAGCTGTACACCCGCTGCATTCTCCCCCATACTGTGCGCCCACAGAGCCCTGTACCTTCCTAAACTTGCAGGAACTCCTGGCTCTGCCTCCTAAACTCGGTCTTTAGGAAACAGACCTTTATCCAAAGTGCTGTCATGACGCAAGACGGAGAGACAGGCTCCCTGATGAGATGAGCGTGTGTCGGCACAGACCCTGAAAACTGCTGCAGCCCCAACCAGCTCCACCAACACCCACCCAGCCAGCTAACCTCAGACAGCAGGTGATATGGTGAACCGGGTGCTTGCTGCAGTCACTGCCTTGAGACACTTACCCTTTGCCTCCCTTCCAAAATCAAAGCCCATCAAGTTCAGCAGCCCCCTCTGTCTTGATGGTGACTGGTGAATTTGAAGACCCGCAGCTGTCTCTCACTCTGTCCCCATGTCTGCACCTTCACAACAACACCATGTCCACCGGAGCCAGACCCAGCTTCACCTGGGGAGTGTGTGCCTACCTGATAAGGGCTTTGCCAGTGCTCTGCAAGGAGCCTGAGGCCTGAGTCTCCAGCAGCCAGCAGGCCTTTTTTGGGAAAATCAAAGAGGTGCCGGGTGTGGGTGCGGCTGCGCATGCCTATAATCCCAGCCTCTGGAGAGGCTAAAAAGTAGGATTGCAAGTTCAAGGCCAGCCTAGGTAACTTAGAGAAATCCTGTCTCAAAGTTTTAAGAAGGGCTGAAAGTGTGGCTCTGAGGTGAAGTGCTTGCCTAACATGCATGAGGCCCTGGGTTAAACCCCCAGCACCACAAGTAAAACATCAAGTGCCCATCACCGTGACCTGCCCTGGGCTCTCCACACACGTTCATAAAGTGGGGGCATACCAAAGTTTCCAGGTACTTCTTGTAAGTGGAGCCCAAATGCACCTCTAGTCTTCCTCAGCCTTGATCTCCCTTCATAGCTCCTTAAGTTGACCAATAGCCACAGCTACCAGCAGAGACCAGGGGTAGGTTTGCTAGCCCCACCTTCTGGCGGTCTCTGCTCCAAATCGCCCTCAGTCTCCGTCCACTCCTGCTTGGGCTACCGGGGCCACCAGGGAGCCTAATAGCAGAGACCCTGCTTCTCCTGAGTCACCACTGCTTGTGGGCTTAAGGTGCACTGTGGCTCTTGTTCTGAACACATTTTCAAGGACCCTGGGGAACCTGGAGCAGGTCCTGGAGCTGTCGGCCCTCGGCTCCTGTCCTCACAGGCTTGTGCTGCCTGGCCCACCTGCCTTCTATACTATTTCCCACAGAAGACCCCTCAGCCAAGTTCTCTGTGGTTTTCTCTGAAGCCACACTCTCTTTTAAATGACCCCTGGGGTCCCTTTGCTCCTTTACCCAGGACATTCCCACATGTTGTTACTTTAATTTCCCTAAAGATCTCCACAGCAAAGCCTGAAGCCTTGTGCCCGGACAGAAGCCCTGAAGTAACACCTTTGAAGTCCTTCCTTTGGCATCAGAGTCAGAAGGGACCCTGGTAGGCATCGAGCTCATGAAAGCCAATCTGAAAGTGACATGCCCAGTATCACAGAAAGCCAGCAGACATGCACATGCCATGTGACAGAAACACCCGGGTAGCACTGCAAAAATCCCAGCTACTCAGGAAGCTGAGGCTAAAGGATCACAAGACCAAGGCCAGCCTGGGCAACTTAGTGAGATCCTGTCTAAAATATGAAAATAAAAAGCACTGGAGAGGGGAGTACTGCTCAGTGATAGAACAGTTGCCCTTTAAACACAAAGGCCCTGGGTTCAACCCCCAGCACCACAAAAACAAAAATTAAATCTAGATAGGATCCCAGTGGAGGTATAGGCCTCGACAGCTTTAATAGCTCCCCAGGGGATCCCATTGGGTGAGCTCCCAACAGGACCCCCGTGGAGACCACCAAACACAGAAGTGTCTAGGGGTCACCTGAAGGTCCCCAGAGGCCAGTGGGGCCTAGCGGAGCAGAACCTGGACCTCTGTGGTACACCTGGACCCCCAGGTGGTCCTGATTATGACCAAAGCTTGAGAACCAGCGGGCAGTCTGGAAAATAGAAGAGTTTAAAAGGGAGATTTGGACATTGGATTTTTTTCCTTTGGAAACTCCTGGGCTGCTTCCTGTGGTTAAAATCTCCCAAATAAAACCACAGGCCAAGGGATATATAAAAGGAGCCAGCTGGGCAGGAGACATTTATTTTCAGGGGCAAAGCAGAAATGCTGTGGAAGCCAAAAATGCACGCGCACACACGCACCCCACCCCGACGGCAAAACCTGCCTCAACCTGACCGCCTATCCCGGAAAGAAAGCGCCACCCTGATGGGTGGGTGCGCCAGCCCTGACGCGCCTGCCCTTCCAGCAAAGTGTCCTTCCCTGTTCCCTCGAGGGTTGGTACTGGCTTTGCCTCCGCGCCAATCAGGCCCTCTTTTCTCGGTGCTATGATGGCAGGGTTCCCACTTTGTTTTTTGAGACAAGGTCCACTGTATGGTTCAGGCTGCCCCTGAACTCACTATGTAGCCCAGGCTGGTCTTGAACTACTTGTAACAATCCTCCTGCCTCAGCCTCTCAAGTGCTCGGATTATAGGTGTGCACCACCACACCCGGCCAGGCAGGCTTTCTCCAACACTGGTTCTTTACCTCTTTAGGAATAATGGTCACCAATACTATTATTTTTCTTAAAAATAAACTCTACTTCTTTAAAAAGAAACTTTATATCCTTATCATCAAGGAGACACCAGTGTCACACAGAGATTTCTATAGAGCAACTATAAACAATGTTATTAAACATGACTTAATAAAACAATGCTATAAAATCTCTTATACTCTGTTTCTTGTAGAAGGCTGTGATTCTGAGACCTTTTTCCCCAAGCTCACTCCTTGTTTCCACCCTCCCCCAGGTAACTGCTAGACACTTCTGTATTTGGAATGGTGGTCTACACGGAGACCCCATTGGTAGTCCATCTGGACACCCGTTGGGATCCCCTGGGAGCTATTAAAGATGTTGAGGCTTACACCTCCACTGGGATCCCATCTAGATTTTATTTTTTCTTTTTGTGGTGCTGGGGGTTGAACCCAGGGCCTCATGTTTACAGGGCAACTGTTCTAACACTGAGCAAGGTCTTACTGTGCCGCTCAGGCTGGCTTTGAACTCACTCTGCAGCTCAGGCTGGTCCCAAACTCCCAGGGATCCTCCTGCCTCAGTCTTCCAAGTGTGAGGATTACAGGCGCACATGACTATGCCTGGCTATCACTCCGTGCTTTTTGAAAAAGGAGACTGCATTCAGACTTTCTCCTAGAAGCCACTTAAGAACTATAAGGAGATGGTATCTGTCTTACAGGACATAGGGTTATGCATCAGTGCCCTTCCCAGGGATCATTAACATCACTGGGTGCCCCCTACAGCTTGTACTTAGCTGAGTTTCCCAGGAAGGGCAGTAGGTAAAGTCACTGGGATTCCTGGACCTATGACAAGTGGATAAATCCCAACCCTGAGCCCAAGTCCCCCACTTAGCTTCTAGGTCTCTGCATGCATGGGACTGACATCCCCTCACCCCTGTGGGCGTGTGGAATAGGGTCATCAATTGGTGGATACTGCAAGCCCTGGAAGCACCATATCACAAAAAGGTGCAACTGAAGGAGTTGAGAACCTCAAGGACCAGCTCGGCATCCCAATCCAAAAGGAAGAGGAGGACAGCCCCACTTGCTGCTGCCAACCCAGAGAAGATTCTGTGGCTGCGAGGATCTACTAACTCCTGTTTGCACAAAAATGAAGACCGAAGACCATTTGGGGTGCAGAGATTTCCTGTGTGACAACGCTGGACTCTAGGGTGACCTGGGAGACTGCTGTCCTGTCTTCTGTGATACCTGCTCACACTCTCTTTAAGCACAGCCTTGAAGTGCTGTGGCTACTGTCAAATTCATTAACACACTGCCAGCTCCTCAGGATCTCTCCTCCTGGACAGTTTGTGGTCTGAAAGTCAAAAGGACTAAAAGATGCCCAATCTGGGTGGGAGTGCGGATTCCCTAGGCCCAGTGTCCCGTGTGTGACGGCATGATGGGCTGGCTCAGGGATTCATCCTCACTGGTGCCCACGATCCAAAAAAGTTCCTAGGAGCAGGCATGATTGTCAGGAGAGGTCCAAGTGGACAGGCATCTTTTGGAGAACAGGGGAAGAGGAAGACAGAAGACCTGAAAATGGTTTCAACAAATTTCAGACATTTAAAATCAGAGCTAGCCGGGCATGGTGGCGCATGCCTGTAATCCCAGCACTCGGGAGGCTGAGGCAGGAGGATTGTTGTGAGTTCGAGACCAGCCTGAGCTACAAAGTGAGCTTAAGGCCAGCCTGAACTGCATAGTGAGACCCTGTCTCAAAAAGACAAAAAAAAAAAAAAAAATAAAATCAGAGCTAGGCTTGATGGTACATGCCTATAATCCCAATACTTAGCAGGCTGAGGCAGGAGGATCACAAATTCGAGCCCAGTCTGGGCAAGTAAGCAACTTAGACAGACTCTGTCTTTAAAAAAAAACAAATTTAGGGCAGAGGAGATGGCTCAGTGGAATAAGCGCTTCTCTGGCAAGCGCAAGGGCCTGAGTTCAATCCCCAGTTCCGCCAAAAAAATAAATAAAAATCAAATTTAAAAAGAGGTAGGGATATACAATCCCTGGTAGTCAGTGAGGGAAAAAGGGCTTTCATTCAGCCAGAATTAGCCATCAGGGCTGAACAAAACAGAGAAAGAGGGTGGGTAGCAAGTTACCCAGCTTTTAAGTCAACTCAAGCATTCGTAGGGGAATTTGAGGTTTGATAGTTAGAATTCTCTTTTGCCCACCCCCAGCGTTCATCTTGCTAAACATAACTGGAGATGAACAGGAGCAACAGCAGGGCTGCTTCCTTCTGGTCCTGTTTGGGTGAGTGCAGATAAGCCACCCCTCAGGCAAGCATTCAGTCCCAGGTCTCGGTCTCCTCCTTGTTTTTTTTTTTTTTTTTTTTTTTTTGTCTTTTTGAGACAGGGTCTCACTATGCAGTTCAGGCTGGCCTCGAGCTCACTTTGTAGCCCAGGCTGGTCTCAAACTCACAACAATCCTCCTGCCTCAGCCTCCCGAGTGCTGGGATTACAGGCATGCACCACCACGCCCGGCCATACAGTCTCCTCCTTGTTGATGCTGCAGTTATTAAAGGGAAGACAGACCTATTCCAGCTTGGCCGAAAGGGATTCAAAACGTGCAGCATGCCTGCCCACCTGCCCATGAAATCCCTAAAAGCCAGAGCCTGGGGCCCCTCACAGCCCTGGAGACAGAGCTTGGAAGTTCAGAAGCACTTACGGCTACAGAAAAAAGAGGCCTTCGGAGACCAGGGTTGCTCCCTCCAGCTCCAGGGGCAGCACTAGCAAGTAAGGCTTTCCTGACCACGATGGCAGACGAGACAGGATACCGCCTTAAACACCCGCAGTCCCAGGCTTCGAATTCCTAGTCCGTGGCAGGCAGTTTTGAGAACTGAGGGCCTACCACCAAATCAGGTTCCACAGGGCCTGTGTGAGCCACAAAGCAGTGAGCGTTCTATGGGAACTTGCCAGGTTCCTCTGAACTCAAATGACTAGAGCACCCCCACCACCGCCGCCGTACCAGGTGCAGACAGTCCCATTGGACAGCACGGCTCAGAGGATTCCGGGGCTGGAGGGAAAACCAGAAATGACCACCCGCCATCCCTAGTGCCTATCTGCACCCTTGGAGGTGGGCATGGGGGCTGTGTCCCAGGGAGCCCCAGGAGCAAGACCTGACGGGTCGTGGAGCAGGCTCCAGGACCCGCATCCTGAAGTTCCTGGCGTGGCCATCTACAGGCCCCAGCCCCTGGACTCTACATACAAATCTCACACAAAGACACGCACGGATAAACTAGGCTCTTCTGTCAACCGAGATATGGCACAAGGCCAGAGGAATGAGCTGAGCGTGAGGCCTAGGGGACAAGGCACAGGGATAGTGACAGGAGACAGAATAAGCACTCCCAGGTCCTTCTGCTACGAAGGCACACGTTCTCTTCAAAAGCCCTCAAACTCCTGCCCTGCTGAAACCTAGCTTCCCACAGACTGGGCTCCAAACCCAAGCTCCACTCTGATTTCCTAGCCTGCAGCTGGGTGCAGAGAACACGGCCATCTACACACCTGAGGCCTCTGCCCCAGCTGCCCTCCACCCTTTCTCCCCTCCCCCACAGCCCTTCTGCTCACCGCATTGGGTCCCTGTCACTGTCCCTTCAGCTGCGGAGTGCACTGGAGCAGGATCACCTGGGGCACCTGCTTGTGGGTTGGTTTCAGGGACACTGCCAGGGCCACCTCCCAGGGCTGGGAACCACCCAGCCACACTGAGTCAGCGGCCAGGGTCCAAAATCAGCTTCCTGGAGAACTGGGAGGGGACGGCACCCAGGGAAACCTTCATATCAAGACATCGTGGCAGACAGGGCTGCCCAAATGGGCATGGTAACAGCTCCATTTTTTTTTTTTTGTCTCGTTGTTCTTTTAAAGCCCAAATGCCAGAACTCTCCTTCCTGTGCTTTATTGCTTTTAAAAGTAAATTAAAGGCTGTATGTAGCTCAATGGTAAAGCACTTGCAAAGTGTGCATAAAGCCTTGGGTTTAACCCCCAGCACCTCCAAAAAATTAAAAGCCCTGTTCATTCATATCTGTAGAATCCCAAATACAAGTCCCTCAAGTCTCTGGACTGCTTTGTACCGGGGACCACACTCATGACCTGGTGCCTGCCAGACAGGTACTTACGCTGCTGAGCTGTCTCCCAAGCCCAGTTTCTGGGACAACCTTAGCTTTGTTAGAGCCAGGTCCAGGACACCCACAGCGAGTTAAGGGCCCACATTCAGGGTCCATTGCAGCACTGACCAGGCACAGGACTCTAAGCAAATCCTCCCTTTCACTTCAACGCCTGGGATACAGGATGCTCCCGTTACTGCCACCTGCTGTTCTCGCCCTTGCTTCCCTCACAGGTCCCAGCTGTGCCTGCGACTGCCCGCCTCTGGCATGCACACCGTGGGGTGGGGGCTGAGCATCCCCGCCCAGAGCCCTGGGGCATCTTCACCCCCAAGTTTCCAGCCCCTTCAGTCCTAAGAGACTTGCGCCTGCAGGCACTCTGCCTTCTCTTTCCGGTCAAGAGCACCAAGAGAAGAAACCCTATTTCCAGTTCACAGATCCTCCAGCATCTCCAGGCCCCTGCTCCCGCCTCTGAAGCCATCAAAGCCCCATTTCTGACAGCTGCTCCAAGAAGTGAGGACAAAAGCAAGCAGCCACAAGATCCCCAGTTGCAGAGGGAAGCTCAACCAGTCAGGCCACAAATGGGAGTCTCCATGCTTCAAATTAAAGGGAGTCAAATCGACAACCAACAACCAGACCTCTCCGTGGAGGCAGGGGTTATCTTGCTTTTTAAGTTTCCCAGCAGCAGCAAGCAAAAAGCTTCAGCTCCGCTACCGAATATAACCAGGCCAACTTCCAACCCTCTGACAAACCCATTATTTCTTGGTGCCCTCCCTCTTCACCATACCCTGCAATTACAGAGTTTGGGGTTGGGATTTTGTATGCTGCTGCTTTGGAAGTGCAGAACACAGAAGGAAGGGTTACTTAAATCCAAGTTAGAAGAGAAAAATAAGCATTGTTAAAAGAGCAAATTAAGAACAGATTTCCCCGAGTTTCAGGTAATTCAAGGTCATTTGCAATAAACAAGACAAGGCTGAATCATGTGACCTCTATGGGCAGCTGAGGCCCCACCAACTCTCAGGGGCAGATAAAACCATAAGCACCACATGGAGCTGATTGTTAATATTTCTGAAACTCTACCAGATTAAAAACATTCAAGGACATGAGTTAATGTCTGGTCTGGGTGTTTAGTTGTACCCTCAGGATCAGAGTTCTTCCTGGTCCCTCAGTGTGCTTTTTTGTCCTGAGAAATACATATGAAAAATTAAGAATAAGCATCCTGTACCAGGTGTGGTGGCACAAGCTTATAATCTTAGTACTCTGCAAGGCTGAGGCAGGAGGATCACAAGTTGGAGCTGCCTGGGCAACTTAGCAAGACCCTATGCCAAGAAAAGCAGGGGGTGGGGGCTGAGAAGGCTGAGCATACAGCTCTATGTGAAGACCCCTAGTTCAACCCCCAGTACCAATCAATCAATCAATCAATCAATAAACTTAAAAACTCTGAAGGTTCCTGCTCTGGTCTCAGCTTTACCATTTATTGACTGCGTGAGATTGGGCACCTCACTAGGCCTCAATTTATTCAATTAAAGAATGGGAACAATAACATGCCCCTTCCCAATAACAGGGCTTCGTGAGAATTAGGGAAGATCAGAGCTGTCACATGCGTCGCACACGGTCAACTGCACAACACACACCGCCCATCATAAGCAGAATGATGGAGAACACTGAAAGTCCCTGTGCCAACGCTTTCTAGGAAGTGGCACTTACAAAGCAAGATCACTCCCACTTCCCTCCCTACAAGAAATATATCTTCCAGCTAAGACAAAAAGCAGGGTTTGGAATGCCAAGCACTAAGTTCTTTTTTTTTTTTTGTTGGAACCGAGGACTGAACTCAGGCCCTCACGCTTCCCAGGGAAGCACTTATTCCACTGAGCCATGTCCCCAGCCCAAGCACTAAGTTCTTAACACCATTTAATGAGAACGTATCACATGCCAGGAACTTAACCATATTTTCAGGAATCCTTATCATCCTGCAAGCAAGTACGGGGAGCCACAGCTCAAAATGTGTCTCACCTCCTCCAGTTCCCAGCCAGAATCTCAATGAAAATACATGACAGAAAAGGCCAGCAAGATAGTTCAGCAAATGAAGTGCCTACTTAGGCAAGCGCAGGGACCGGAGTTTGATCCCCAACCCCACACACCCCACTAGCCTGCACCCAGGTGCACTGAGCCGGCCACCAAGTCCAGGTGAGGTGGTGCGCCCCTGTAATACCAGCGCTGAGAGGCTGAGAGCAGGAGGATCTCTACAGTCTGAACTGTGTGGTGAGACCCTATACTAAATACATTTTAAAAAAATAATAACATGCGATAGATCGGACACATGGTGTCTGGGATTCTGCAGCTTTGCCTGGCTCATGGCTCTTTAAACAGCATGGATGTGCACATGACTAACAGAAGTGTTTCGGAGCTGGGACTTGTCTCTCCCAATCCCCTGATTTAGGAAGGTCAGTAATCTAGCCAGGGAGGGGAAACAGTTTGTCCAAGGTGACCGGGCAGGTCAGAGGAGGGCTGGTCTTTGGGTTCCGGTGTATTGGCTGGAGAAAGATCTTGCCATGCGTGCCCGGGGAATATAGTATGGGATCATGCAGGTGTCGATGAGCAGATGCAGGGTTGCCAGCAGTGCAAAGGTGAGCTGACGAGACGCCCCCTCACAAGCAGGTCAGGAAAGCGAGGCTGCCTGGCCCTACCGGCCTCTGTGATCCACCTGGCTACCCCTGAACCACAGGGTCTAGACCAGCCACGTTTCAAATCACCTGCCTACATGCTTCATGAATTTCTACTTGGAAGCCGCCCATGAGGAGCTGCAGCACGCACACTCCTAAGCCCCTCCCACCCCCAGGCTCCTCCCACCTTCCTAGGCTCCTCCCACTCCCACCCTCCCATGTACAACTAATCTGCTTGTCAGTACCGTCTGTCTCCAGCCAAGGAGTCCCATCAGGTGGCTGATCCCAGTAAATAATTAAGGGGTGATCCCATAGCCTCAGCCAACTGGGAGAAGGCTGGCCTGCTAAATAAGACATGGGAGGGAGGCAGGCTAACAGCCTAACAACTGCTTCCTCAACAGATGGCAAGCAGGGCGCAGCAGGAAAGCAACCCAGAGAGCAGCCTGCAGGGCAGCAGCAGGCCTCCACTGGGAAGAGGTGGCTTCCACCGCCCCAGAGCCCTTTGCTTTCTTTCAGCAGAGACAGACCACAGAGGCAGCACTACCACCCTCTTGGGACATTTTCTTACCTCGAAGATGACTGGCACACTTTTCCTTCCCTTTCTTGTTTTCGTTGGAGGAAAACAGCAACTAGAAAGTAAAAGTGCCCAAAAGCAACAGCCTTTTAGGAGCAGGGGCTTCCTCTCATCCTCATACAGTAACCTACTGTCAGCAGCTGGGATGGAGTGAAGCCTGCTCAGCTGGTCCTGCACTTGTGAGCACAGGAGTGTTTTGTGTATGTATGTACACATACAGGCCTGGACAGGGACAGAGACACACACAGATGCTTTTCCAAAAGAGGACTGGGCCTGCTGCACACCATGTGAGGCGACTGGGAGGCCCGCCGAAGAACTGGAAAAGCAGCAGCTAGATGCTGGACACCGTTAGAAGTTGTTGGGCGCTGCCAGAAGCTGGGGGGAGCTGTTGGTTCTCTTGGAGGAGCTTGTCGTGCTGGCTTTCCTGATGAATGCAGCTGGTCTTATCATCGAAGGAGCTCAAGACCTTGATGTCACTGAAAATGGTGGTGGTTCCTGTTGGGGTAGCTCTGGTCCTCACTTTGAGCATCGCTTCCTGGCTCCAGAGGGGAAGATGGTGCATTGCCAAGTCTCACGGAGAAGCTGGTCACACTGGCTTTCCTGACGGGAACTCAGCTTTCCTCATCATCGGAGGAGCTCAGAAATCACTGCCACTGAGGATGGCTGTGGTAGTTTTCAGGGAAGCTCAGTCAGTCCTCACCTTGAGCATCGCTTCCTGGCCCCAGTGCAGATCCCTCAGCCTGCTGGCACAGATCCTTCATCCCACTGGCACAGACTTTCTAGCTTCCAGCTCTGACCTTTGGGCCTTCCCAGCACAGATCTGCAAAGCGGGCCTGCCTGTTTAGAGCCCACAACAGACATTGTTGTGGGCTCCTGGCCTCCACTTGCACTGGTGGGGGCATTGTTATGGGCTCTGGGTCTTCAGCCGGACTCAGGCAGGACACTACCATAGAATCCAGGTCCGCAGCTGGAGTCTCAGGTCTTTGGTGTATGGACAGATTTCCTGTACTCCCAGTATATGATTCTCTGGGTGAATCATGATAAAATAATCTTACAACGTATGTGTCCTATATTGCACTGCTTCCCTCTGCACATCACAATGGCACACAACTGTAGTCCCAGCTACTGGAGAAGTTGAGGCAGAAGGATGGCTTGAGCCCAGCAGTTGAAGGCCAGCCTGTGTAACACAGCAGGTCTCCAACTCAGTAGATGGGTGAGTAGACAGACAGACACAGACAGAAAGATAGGATCAGGTCAGGAAGATAGCTCAGAAGCACAGGGTATGAGAGGACCTAGATTGGACTGAAGCAGCACATACATAAACACACAAAAACTACAAGTACACCACATGTATGCTAAGGCATGTTATCTTTTTTACTCCTGTACCATGAAAACGTAACACAGTCAATAGATCTGCCTCGTTCATTTTCAGTCCTTCTCCCTATTCTGGATGCACAGGTCCCTCTAGCCTTTTATTCACTCAACAGCCCTGGGCATATGCTTGTACAGATGCAGGCTACAGTTTCTACAAATTGGGCTGCTGAATGTTAAGAACACACACTTTCAGTTTGACGAAGTACTTTCAAATCACAATTCAAGGATAGTACCAATTTGCACAATGACCACACCTCTGCATGGGGAGTTGCAAATGCTCCCTGGACCCCAGGAAGCTCAGGAGGCCTCCTGCGCACATTCTCCCACCCACCCTTTCAGCCCCCACTTCATCCCAACAGGCTTTGGAACAGAGATTTTGCTTGGGGAAGGAAAAGGCTTGCTCTGCTTACTACAATGTTTGAGAAGAGCTGGAAGAGCTCTGTCCCCTATGTTTTTCATGCATGAGGTAGTCTGTTATGGTCTTTTATGGAAAATGTCACTAAAACCTCTGGAAAGACATTAATAATAAGTAGCATTTATATAGCATTTATTGTGTACTTCAGACCTTACAAGGATCCTCCTGACAACCCCACTTCACAAATACAGATGTGAAGAATTAAAGTGGTGATTCTGTAAGGTCTCTTTAGTTGCTCATATGAAACAGAGTCAGATGGATCTGATCCATCCCGTCCCCAAGTCCCCTCACTCACCCAGGACCTGAGCACCTTCCAGTAGGAGGTGTCAGCACATAGACAGACAGACAGCATGCCACACACACAGACACACACCCCAAAGCTTCCAGGTCTCAGCCTATGGCCTCTTCAAATCAATTTTAGTGCAAGCAATTTCCTGGTGGCCCTTTTCTACCCAGACTGGTGAACACTGACTTGACGGAGGGAACACTCATCTTGAGAAGGGGGCCCACCTCCTCAGCTCCGGGAGGACCCTCTTAGCCACTTTCAACCCCTTCCCCCCCAGATACAATGGCCATCACTCCTGTTGCTGACCTCTTCCTCCCCCTCCCTCCTCACTCTCCCTTTTTCCCCTCCCCCTCTTCTTCCTCACAGGGAGATCTGTCCTCCACTTCACAGCCTCACACCCTGAACAAGAGGAAGGAAGGAGGCCTATAGCCCAGGCCTAGCTCAACAGGAGACAGGAGAAGCGGGCAGCTGTGGCCCCAGATCACAATGCACTGACAGCTGCCCAGAGCCCCACCGCTTCCCAAGGGGCACCATTCACGGTCAGAACTGTGAGAGAATGAAAGAAGGGCAGTTTCTGCTCACGTGGAGGAGACACCAGGTTACCAGGAGTTTTGGCCCAAAGCACAGATGAAGGAAAAAGGGGGGGAAGGGGCAAAAAGGTACTGAGGAAGAGATAGATGAAGCAGAAAAGCGAAAATGAGGCTCATCTCAAAAACGCAAGTGCCCTGAGCTTGAACACCCAAACCAGCCCTCCTGCCCTCTAAAGAAAGATGAAGGAAAGCCGAAGAGCAGACACAGACCCTCACAGGGAGGTTGCATAATGCAAAGAAAGGGAACTTTTCTCCTTGGAGCACAGCCTGCAGCTGAGTTCCCTTCAGCACAACCATGGCCGGCATCCAACTCGGTCCAGCTGGGGATCCCTCCGCCTCCCAGAGTCCAGGCCCCAGGGGTGCCAGGGAAGGCGTGCCACCCGCCAGGACCCGCCAGGACCCGCCAGGACCCCCGAGGCTCACAGACACTGGCCATGGACGGTCACGGTGGCTTCTGCCCTGTGTGTCTGCACATTCTGGAAACGACTGACAGATCAGAGAGGCCGCACATTTTGATTCATGTCACTTCCTGGAAGCCAGAAAAATTACTGCAGCATTTTTGATAACAGAAGACTGGAAACACCCTAAACATCCATTGAGAGAGAGAGATTAGTTTTTAAAAACCTAAAATGCTGCTACTCACAAAGGTAGAGCCATGTAGAGCCAATGTTAGGGAGCTATTGAAGAGAATAAGGCATGCTGGAAAGGGTGGCAATCCTCCGCACAGGAGGCTGAGGCAGGGGGATTGAAACTCTGAAGTCAGCCTGGGCAATGTGGCAAAACTCCACCTTAAAATTAAAAATGGAAAAGAGCTGGAGACACAGCACAGAGTCCTGTGGCTTGTTTCTCAGTAATGGGGGATCTGGGCGGAAAATATAAGACATATGTGGGCCAGGGAGATGGCTCAGCGGAATAAGCACTTCCCTGGCAAGTGCAAGGGGCCTGAGTTCAATCCCCAGTTCCACCAAAAAAAAAAAAAAAAAAAAAAAAAGACATATGTGAGCAAAGCTTCCAGCTATAACTTAAAAAGGAAAAAAGCACAGAGGAATATCAACAGCACATTCCTGTTTAGAAGGAAGGGGGAGTAAAAAGGGAAGGGAACACAGGCCTTCTAGGAACTGGGGAGACACTGTTTCTTAAGCTGAAAAGTGGGTACTCGATGCTCAGTGTATGCGTGGGGGCCAGGGAGATGACTCAGTGGGCTAAGTGCTTCCCTGGCAAGTGCAAGGACCTGAGTTCAATCCCCGGTTCCACTAAATCAATCAATCAATCAATAAAATTAATATTAAAAAAATAAATAAATAAACTGCATACATGCATAGGCTAGCCCAAGTGACCCGCCTGCCTCAGCCTCCTGCATAGCTGGGGGTACATGAGTGCCTGCCTGCCTTACACATGTTTTTGAATGTGTATTTCACAATTTTAAAAATGTAAAGGTGGGAACGCGTGTGCACATTTGTGGGTGTATGTGCACAGAAAATCTCTACATGTGCACATTTGTGGGTGTATATGCACAGAAAATCTCTACACCTTGTTGTAGATGCCTTTGGGAAGGGAACCTGGGAGGCAGAAGCACACAGTAGGAAGGAGGTGTCTTCTTTCGCTCCGCATCCTTTTACGACTGTCTGATGTCTCTTACGGCATGCATGGATCACCTCACAACAAAACA
Organism: Ctenomys sociabilis; assembly: GCA_004027165.1. Classification (NCBI taxonomy): domain Eukaryota; kingdom Metazoa; phylum Chordata; class Mammalia; order Rodentia; family Ctenomyidae; genus Ctenomys; species Ctenomys sociabilis. The sequence goes on along the minus strand of PVKA01009652.1, from coordinate 29,781 downwards.
AGCAAACCAAAAGAGCAGCTGGCCACTCTCTGGAGTGTTCCAGCTCCCTAGACCAGGCCAGTACTCAAGTGATCAGTGTCCCAGTTTTACAGCTAAGGAAGAAGCAGCCCATAGGGTCTGAGTGTCCGTTGAATGTCATGCAGAGCAGGGGAGGTAGACGTGGAAAAGAACCCTATAATCCCAGCCCCTGGGCGAGCTACACACCAGAGGAGGAGCTACCAACCCTGGGGTGGGAGCCTGGAATGCAGTGACAGTTATAGCCCTCCTCAGCCCATGCCCAGGGGCCTGTGGCCTGACGCCCCCACCTCCCATCCCACACTGGGGTGCAGCCAGCCAACAGGCCAGCCACTAGGACCTCAGCAGGGCTCTTCCCAGCAAACCGCTGCCCAGCAACCCCCCGGGGAGTTCCCCCCCCCCACTCCCCGGCTGACCACTTCACAGTCCTAACCACATTTTGGGGTGGGAACAACTTACCCTGATGCTTTGTGCCAGCAACCAGGCACCAGGCATTCCAGCCCAAAAGCCTCACAGCCCACACTCAAGCCAGCAGGTGGGCATCCACAGCCAAACCACCCTTGTTAAATACTATCCTTCCAGTGTGTTGACACTGAGGAAAATCCTCCAAGGGCTGTGCGGAGGAATCCTAAAACCTCAGAGACAGGCAGTCAGGAAAACAGGATGGTCTTCCCTGTAGTGAAATCCCTCCTGCCCGCTCACTTCTTGGTGGCCAAAAGCAATTTAACCAGGTTGTCTTAATACTTCCTATTTAACGAACACGGACACACTTGAATTCAGACATTCTTTCAACAAATACTAGCACCAGGCACAGTGGGCGCTCCGAGAACAGTCAGGACCACCAACCTGTGGAGATCACATTACGGCCCTTAACATACGCCAGGCCCACTGCTGAGCTCTCTGCACTGTATCTCCTTCATCCTCCCAGCAGCCCCTATCAGGAGGGCCCATTACAATTCCATTTTCCAAAGAAAGAAATCAAAGCTTTGGGCTAAGTAACTGTTCCCAGCTTTCAGAGCCAGCAAACAGCAAACTAAGACCTGTCCGGCTAAAAGTCTGTTTCCCACTCATTCTCCAAGACATAGCCCTGTCTGCAAGGAGCCTCCCCGCTGCAGGGGGCTGGGCCACCTCCAATCTACTTCCTCTGCGGGGAGCTGACTTCCTGCTCCTTCTCTCTCAAGTCCACCTGAACCTCACAAAGGGATTCTCCAAGCATAGAAACCAGGTGGACAGGGGGGCCAGGCCAGCCATTCCCCAGGGCTCCACACAAAGCAAGAGCTGCATCCGTCCACCCACCGCCCTCTCTGTGCAGCTCAACTAAGTAAGGGTCCTGGAAAGTGGGTCAGCTCTCATCCGAGCCACCCCACGGTCAAGCTGGGGAGAAGAGGACCTGGTTTGAAAGAGAACAGGCCAGAAGAATAAGCTCACTGCCACTGCGTGGCAGCCAGGCTCAGAGGTGGCCCCAGGATGCAGGGACACCTCCAGCAGGCAGAGGCAGCACCCTTGGGCTGGGGAAGTGGATATAGGGGCAGGCAAGAGCTGCAAGAGTTCATCCCCAAATCCCACAGTAGGGGAGCACTGTTAAAGGGACCCATGCATATAACCAACTTGAAAAGAGTTTTGAGATCTTACAGATAAGGGGCCATGGTTGAGCAACACCACGGCCCCAGTCGGCACCGTGCAGCTCCCAGGCATCCACGCCCTGCCTGGCACACCTTCCATGTGCTCTGACTAAGAGGGTCTGAAGTCCAGGCCCAGCACCAGACCCTCCAGAGGCCGCCTGCCCATCCTGCCTCTCACAGCAGGGCCTGCCCCCTCATACCAGCAGAAGCCACACACCTGCTACTCACCTTCTCTCAGGAGAGAGAAATCAGGGGTCCTCGAAATGAGGCCTTCTGTACTTCCAATACATGTTGGGGTACCAGCCATATACTAGATGCTTGGTTTAATGTCTACTAAGCAATTTATAAGTATTATTTTTGTGAGGGTTGTTTTGTTTTATTTTGTTGAGACAGGGTCTTACCATGCAGTTTGGGCCAGTTTTGAACTCACTATGTAGGCCAGGCTGATCCTCCTGTCTTAACCTCCCAGGATCACCGGCATAGGCCACCATACCCAGCTGCTGTTTGGTTTTGTTCTGTTCTGTTTTGCTTTGTTGTCCTTTTTGAGACAAGATCTCATTGTGTAGTACAGACTGCTCCTGAACTCACCATGTAGCCCAGGCTGGCCTTGAACTTGCCGCGGATCCTCCTACTTCAGCCTCCTGAGTTCTAAGAGTACAGGCCTATGCCACCACGCCCGGCCTGACAACTAATGCGCTAACAGGCAAGAAACCTGCCTGGGGGAGGTTGGCTTGCTCTGGAGCTTCCAACGCTGGGTCAGACTAAGACCCTCCCAGAAAATGTCTCTCACCCCAAGACTAACTTCTCATCATGAAACAGAATCAGCCTCATTCAGACCTGGTGGAAGACACACCATGGAGCCCCAACCCCAAAGCTCCCAAGCATAGGCAGTTCTTGACCTAGGTGTTGCCATGCAGAGGACATCAAAGGGACTACATGAAAAAAACAGAACTTCCCTTAATGTCATTCTATGAACGCCTGTTTTTGAAGGTGGACCCAAAACAGTAGCACTCCAGAGCATGCCTAAGATTTGTAAGTGAAAATTCCTACATGGGAAGCACAGAGTCAAAATGTCTTTACCAAGATGTTTGCAAAAACAAATCTACGCTGGGCATGGTGATGCACACCCACAACCCCAGCACTCTCAGGACTAAGGCAAGAGGGCTGTGAGTTCAACTCCAGCCTAGATCCATCACACAGCACAGGACCTACCCTCAAATAAATACAAGAAAATCCAAAGGTGACTATGCACTAGGAAAGATGCCATGCCAAGCAGTGAGGAAAGGCCAAGGAGAAAAGATTCCAGTGTTCACAGGTCAGGGGGCCACCACAAAGAAACCAAGACAGGGGAAGTGTCAGAGATAAGATGCTCAGGACCCAGTCCCAGCCCACGCCCTGCCGGGAGAAGATAGGGCAGGAAACAGATGAGCAGGCTTATCCAGTGAGACGGGAAGAACTCCAGGCACTGCAGGAGAGGGGGCTTCAAGGAATGAGAGAGCAAGATGCAGCTCGCTGTGGCTGTGGACAGAGATCCCGAGAGACAGCACAAGCAGAGTGGGTCTCTACCCTGCAGATGCAGACGGGGTCCTCCCTCGCCAAAGGCTAAGGCAGCAGTTGTCCCCCATCCTCCTGCTTGGCCACAAACAGCCACCTGTTTGGTGACATTTCAAGAGCTGGCAGGCAGCAGAGCCCAGTGCTTGGGCAGCCCCCCTGCAAGGGTGGCCCCAGGTGCTGATCTGAGCAGCAGCACCTGTCTGATGTAGGTACAGGGAGGCCCTTGGATCCAAACCCACAAACACTTGCAGGGCTTATGACAGGGAAGCCCATTCCGGTCATCACAGGGCCAAACTCTGGGCACAGCCTGATAGGTGTTTCCAGGTGAACAGTGCAGGCAGAAGGAAAAGGGGAAAGGGGCTTTATTTTCCTTGAGGACACATGAGAGAATGTAAGGAAGGATGAGGAATTTTTTCTCTCTCTCTAGACAAAGGGAGGCTGAGGCTTTTATGGCCTTTTGCCAAGGGGTGGGGTTTGAAGGGGATGTTTAGATATACCTGAGAAACTGGGGAACTTCTGTGAGGTAGAGGGAATGGTGGAAGTAAATTATGTCCTGGGCTAAGTTGGAGAAGAAGGGGGAGGTGGTCTTGGGGTAGATGGGCTTTTGTTTTAAGGGTTTCAGCCATATTAGATGACCACCATAATGATTTTAACAACTCATACTAGGGCCAGAACCTATCACAGCCATGGTCAACCGGCACAGGTAGAAGGGTGACCAGACTCAGTGATTCCCCCACAAGTCTACAGCCCACCATGCTTACTGAAGACCCCAAGGATGGGATGAGAGGCAAAGAGACTTCAGACTGCCATCTCCCTGCTTTACAAAGGCAGAAGCCCTCGAGCTTCTCCTCCACAACCTACTTATCTCAAAGCAAGGTCTGGTGCAGGTTTGTCAAGAATTAGGCTCCAGGGCCAGGGAGATAACTTGCCTGCCTGGCAAGAGCAAGGACCCAAGTTCGATCCTCAGTATCGAATGCCATGCCAGCCCCCACACCGAATGGCACACACCTATAATCCTAGAACCGGAGAAGCTGGGACAGAAGGATCACTACAAGTCTGAGCTACATAGCAAGAATCTGTACCAAATAAATAAACAAATGATTTCTAAACTGAAAAAGAAAATTTTGTTAAAAGAAGCAAGCTCCAAGGCAGAAGCGGGTGCACAGAGGGGCTGGTGGGCTAGGACTCAAGTGGCAACTGAGGCTCCAGGCCGTCCCTTGAAATCTGAAGATTCCTCAGAGCTGATCCAAAACCGATGAGGGAAACAGCTTTGTATGTGAGTTCCTAGGTGGGGACACTCCCTGCAGCTAAGGGTGACTCCTGAGGCCGGGCTTGGCCCTGAGCTGTCAGCAGCCAATGTTTCCACAGCTGGGAATGAGGAAGTGTGCTCTGAGCCGTCCAGGCTTCGCAACACAGTGTGGTCAGTGCCTGCAGCCTCTACAAATGGCTCCCTCCAGAAGTTCCAGCCAGTACGAGAATCAGTTCAATGATCTCAGAGAGAAATGACACGTCAGGTCGCAGAGGAAGAGCACTTGTCTGTTATTTTTATGTCACTCACAGCTGAGCTGATAGGATCTAACGTTCTCTTTCCTGGCTCTAGATTATTTTTAAAAACATCTAATTTCACTTCAAAAAACCTGTTGATGAGTTGCTGTGTGAATTTTCCATTTTCTTCCCCATCATTTTCAAATTCCTGGTTTATGTACCAAAGGAATCTAGTTTCTGATCTCTAGACTCATGCTAAATGCATGAACAGATACTTATACTGAACTGGGGACAAAGTCAAGGCAATAGCCTGGCTAAAACTTTATAGCAAATAATAATTTACTGGGCACATACTGTTTGGCAACCTATTTTTTTGTCTTAGTAGTTACACCTTGACCACTTCAAGAGGTTTATTTTTTTCATTCTCTGTGTGTGTGTGTGTGTGTGTGTGTGTGTGTGTGTTTTAACTAAACGCAACCCCAGGGCCTCCTACAGTCCTGAACACACTCTCCCCTACGCCTCATCCCCAGCCCTCAATCAGTAATTCAAGCAGCAAGTTCTGGATGTTTTCAACAGCCAAAGGTCTAACTATGCTCATTTTACTGATGCAATATGCCAAGATTTAGGACATCAGATCTATAGATTTGCAGTTCTTCATGAGTATGAATAATGCTTACACTGAACACCCATGTGCTCTAGTTCTCTTCAAACTTTAATTGGTCCTTAAGGCAAATCCTGAGTGTCTACACACACGAGACTACTGAGCTTGGATTTTATGCACGTAAATAATAGGTTCCTCGAGCCTGCAGCACTGACTAACAGAGAGAGCTCCCGGAGGCTTGCTCTCCACCAACTCCTGGAAAGGTGTGCTTTCCTTTGCTACTCTAGCAGAGCAGCCTTGACTGGACTTCCATCCCAGATCCCATGATGGGCGGATGGCCCAACTCCACCGGGGTCAGATGTGTCTGCCACCAGGTCACCCCTGCTCACACCCTGAGGCTCAATTCCCCCGGGGGGCCTCCCGGGGAATCCCACCTAATGTTTCACTCACTCTGGAGCCAAATGATACTAATTCAATTCTGGGTCTTTTAAATTCAAATATCGACTTTCTAACTGTAGCTTTGGCACACAGATTCTTTACCTCTGACATCACTGTCTCTTCTCTGTTATCATCACCATCACCAACATTTACACTTCTCACCCTGCTGCACCCTCAAAACCATGCTGAGAGAAATTGCTGCCCCTATTTTGTGAGAACGAGGAGATTCAATGCAAGGGACCCACTCAATACACAAACCAGTATGGCCTCACCGTGATTCTTACCGAACCACCTCCGGAGCCCAGTGTCACCAGGCTCGGATTTTGGCAATAAAACCTGCAGTTCTAGTGAGGCAGGAGAAGGAACGGCCCAAATTACGGAGTTAAAAGGCATCAACCCAATTCCCTGTTTGTTTCCAAAATTAAAAAACTAAGGCTGAAGGAAGCTAGGTGACCAAACCAGTTCACAACAGACCTAGAGCTATGGCCACCCAAATCAGGGGCCCAAGAGACAGTGTAGGAAGAGAAACAGAAAATTCATGAGAACTGCACTCAAGACCCAGAAACAGAACGGGAGGATTAGATTTTAAACAAAAGTGAGTATCTCAATTTATAGGACTTTGACTAGGAAGTTGATATAGCTGAGCCCCAAAAAGTTGATAATGTCTGACAAGTTTTTTGGCAAAAGGCAATAAGAAGATAGGAAAGATAAAAGAAGTCTTTACTAACGCCAAAGACACACAGGACTGAGGGCAGATGGGTCAGGTAGACTCTGGCCTGAAACACAGAAGGCTGAGGCTTTCTGTGGACTTGCGCTAGGGATGGAGTTTGAAGGGGATGTTTAGAAATATCTGAGGAGCTGATTGGGGTCTTCCCTGATGTGGCAGGAAAAGTGAAAGGAAATGGAGCCCTGGGCTGAGTTGGAGAAGCAGGGAGGTGGTCTCTGGGAAGATAAGCAATTATTTTAAGGGCTTCAGCCCTTAAACAATTCAGCAACTCATACTAAGGCCAGAACCTAGCGGTGCCAACAATGGCAATGGCTCATGACATGATAGATCCAGTCAAGGGTAGTTGTATTTTATACATGGACAGTGTTGTTACAGTTTTAATCACAGACGCCGAGGACACACCCAGCATTATCCAGACCAACACAAAAGCAAACGCTCCCGTGAGTGAGCTCTCCCACCAAGAGAAGAGACAGGTACGGCCTGGAGCGCGGGAGGCTTGTCTGGTGCTAGTAGGCGACTGGTGCTCCAGTTCTCCAAAACTGGAAAATTACTCAATGGATCCCGCTAGGCCCTGACAGCCAAACTGCACCAGGCATTGGCAGTCTCCTTCCTAACTGCTCTTTTTTTTTTTTTGCTCATTTGAATACTAGTGGAAAGTGTGCCATGCTTCAGCACTGAGGCTAGCTGGGGAATGAGACAAACCCCACCCTTCCAGGGGATCTCGAAGGCAGGCAGGCAGGCAGGCAGGCAGGCAGGCAGGCAGGAGGTGATGGGCACTGCGCAGGCAGGGGACGTGAGAAGAATATGGGAAAGGACATTGGTGGCAGGTCAGCTGCTGGGGGAGGTAGGGCAGGCAAGGAGGGCTGGCCTGACAGACAGCAAAAGCCCTCACCCAGGCGACCAGTCAGGCCAAGTCCTCAGGAAGGGACACAAGAGTGCGCCCCTGGGCACCCCGGAAGAGCATTCCACCAGGGACAAAGGCCCCCGGGTGGCAGCAGGAAGGAAGGCCAGCAGGACTGGGCCAGAATGAGCAAGCAGGAAGACAGAAGCTAGTCTTAACCCTAAATGGAAAGGATGTCACTGGCTCTCCACGCATGTTGGACATGAGCTGACGTATTTTAAAAGACCCTTTTATCATTCAATTGCTCCCTGAACTTCACCGAGAACGCCATGTACTTTCAATATGACCACACATGGGCATCCAACGCACCATGGAGGACGTCACCTGGTCCGCTGGCCCAGGCCTCAGTGCACCCTTCCTGCCTGTGTAGTACAGCTGCCTTTCTATCCATCCACATTCCCGTCCCTCCACCCTAAACAGCGGTCTCACAGCACCTGCCCCCACACAGGCCTTGGGGACAACTTTATTTGGACTATGCCTGGATTCCTGCTTGCAATTTCCTGCCCTCCCTCCAAAGCCTGTCCTCTCTTCCAACCTGGGCCCACCTCACCCTCTGGGGCTTCAAGGAAGCTTCAATCACTGCCCGAGTGCCTGCCCTTTGTGCCTCATGTGCCTGATGGGCTTCAGGCTGTCTGCACAGGGACAGCAGGCAGGGAGCAGGGTGGGCTGGAGGAGCCAGTCCCTGTCATCTACATTGGAGACGCTTCCCTTACCTACCTCAGAGCAAAAGGAAAAGCAAAGAGAAGGGAGGTGGGGAGGGGCTGGGGGCTGCTGGTTCTCTCTTGCTGATTCGAGCTCAGGGACTCACACAGGCTGCTGGATGGCCCTTGCCCTGCACAATAAAAGAGGTCATCTATGAGATGGCCCCACAATCCCACCAAGGGTCATTCTCCTTTCTCTGATTAGGATATGGACCACCAGAAGTGAGGGGACCTACTCTGAGCCACAGAGTGACAGAGCTGGGACTCAGGCCTGGGGTCTACCTGTGCTGGGGTGGAGAAAGGTCTGTGCTGGCAGTGGCTGCAGGTCTGAATTCTGAGCTAGGGTTCTCGAAGTGTCACTCCGTTTACCCTCATGGGTGATAATGACGGGAACAATAAACAACACTGACGACGCACGTTTGCCAAGCACTACCTGGGCACAAGCTCTGTTCCCCCTATTTCATACATTTTAAGTCTAGCCAGCAGGTATTGTGAGTGTCCTGTTTTACAGAGAGGGAAACTAGCATGCAGAAAATAATTCAACTGGGTAAGAAAGTGTTGAGACCCAGGCCAGACTCACACAGCCAGGCTTCCCAATCCCAGGGGTCCCATGGTGCACCAAGGGCAGGCACTGGGGCAGTGATTGAAGCCTCCTTGAAGCCTCAGAGGGTGAAGTGGGCTGAGGACAGACTTTGGTGGGAGGGCATACCCTAGCCCCGTACTAACTGGCCTTTTCTTTTGATTCATGCTACTTTTCTAGGAATGTCACCAGGATTGCCACACATGTCCCAGAACCCTATCAATTCCTCAGCACTCATCATATGCCAAGCTCGATACCAGGTCTTGAAACTTCTGGATTAAAAAGGTCAGGACACAGTCTTGTCCTTAAGAGAAAGGAAATCCTTCCTTACTACAAAAGGGCTTTAGTCACCCTTTGTGGAGGACAGGAGGTTGTCCCTGAAGGCACTGGTGTGTCTACAAGGACATCCTGAGAGGGACAGGGACAGGAGCTCCCGAGATGCAAGGAGAAATCCTGCATTTCCCTATGTAGACAAAGCTCCAGAGTCCACATGCTGTGACACTGACCAGCAATCCCGACATGAGTCTGGCCTGTCACCTCTGTCATCCCCCCAGGAGGCTAACCCATATGCCTCAGTTGCATCCTGCCCAGCAGAGGTAAGAATTGCACTGTACATGTTGCCAGGGCAACCAGAAAGACTATGGACTACAATATCCTCAGTGCCAAACCAGAACCCCAAATGCAGAGAGCAGTCACTCAGCACACCACATTCACCTGTGTAGGCACGGGTAAGAACTGTAAGTGGCCAGCAAACCGCGGCTCCTGGGGCCACGTCCCAGCTATGCTGACCCCCAGCGTGGGAGACGAGCCCCCTGCCTCCTTCCTCGGCATCCCCCACAGAGGGCCCGATCCAAAGGGCAGGGCACCCCCTGGAAGCCAGACTGGCACCCAGCGCTGCTCAAGCAGGAAGAGCGCGACCCGAGGAGTCCTCTCCGTGGCAGGCCAGCTCTGCTGCCACAGGACAGCTTCCTAGAAAGAGCCTGCCGCCCTCAGGAGCGGCGGTGGTTCCGGAAACGTCCCTGCCCCCTAGAGAAACTGGTACTGGCTCAAGCCAGCCCTGAGCACCCAGGAGACACTCTGCAGGACTAACCTCTGTCCTACCCCACACAAGCATGTCCATGCAGCAGCCTCAGCCCCTGTCCACCAGCACGGAGAAGGTAAAGGCTCAGCTGTCACAGAGCACAGCTCCACCCACTGCCACGTCACAGTCCCAGCCACGGTCCCAGTCATGGTCACAGACCCATCACCGTATCTGAGCACCAGCCAAGTGCCCAAAGCCTGGTAAGCACTCAATACTCATTAATTACCATAACAAATAAATGAAAAAAAAAATTTTTTTGGCAGGATTGAACTCAGACTCTCTTGCGCTTGCCAGGGAAGCACTTATTCCACTGAGCCATCTCCTTAGCCCCCAAATAAATGAAAGTATAATAACAATAAACAAATTTTTGAAGAAGGAATACAGACCCTACCCAGCTCATTTCACTCCTAGTTTTTTCCTTCCACATACATATTCTCACTGCTTTACATAACTGCAAATACTGCACGCATGCAACTTTGCCTTCTGTATGTTTACTTGCACTTAATGTAATATCATAAACATGGTCATGTTCTTACCTAGCCTTCATAATTAGCATCTGTGTGCGTAATAACCCATCCATCCGGGGCCAAGCCACAGCAGGTTTAACCATCCCCTGCCGCTGGACAGCTACCTTGCTTTTTTGCCCTCCTGAAGATGAAGCCCAGGACCTCCCACACATTAGGCAAAGCACTCTTACCACTGAGCTTCATTCCCAGCTCTTTCATCTTTTATTTTGAGACAGGGTCTTGCTAAGTAACCCAGGCTGGGCTTGATCTCACCATTCTCCTGTCTCAACCTCTTAAATCACTAGGATTACAAGTGTGCACCACCATGCCTGGCTCCTTTCTTTTTTTTTTTCTGTACTACCAATAACACCAATATATCCTTATACATCGGGAGTTACTGTCCCAGGATAGGCTCCCTTGGAGAAGGGGGCGGGATCAAGAGGAAAGTGATGCCCTCCTTTTACAGAGGGGGGTGCAGGTGTGATTTACCTCACTGGGCACTCAGTCAAAGCTCACACAGTGAGGACATGTGGATCACCCACGTGACACTCAGTGGGTGGCAGAATCCCATGCTGCCCCGGGCCAGGGTTCTGCCACTTGCCCACATGATTCGAAAGTGTACCTGATGTGACTCAGGAGTCAGGCTTTTCATTGTAGCTAAAAGTCTTGGCCCCAAACTACATTTTTTTTTCATTTTTGGCTTGCTTTTTGGTTTCGAAATGGTCTCACTATGTTGTTTGGGCTGGCCTTGAACTCACGATGATCCTCCTGCCTCAGCCTCCCAAGTAAGTGCTGGGATTAAAGCATACACCACCACACTCAGCTCCATTTTTTTTTTTTTAAATAAGAAATGAAGGTCAAGTTCTAAAATTCATGTTGGTTTCCACAAGACAGAGGCAGGGCCCACTGAAAAGCCCTCATGAGGCCCAGAGAGCTTGTCTTCTCTCCTGCTCCCCGGGGCTAGGGGTCTCACAAGTGGTACAGGAGGATACCTGAGAGCTGGCGCTCCCTCACGGGTCACCCACAAGCCAAGCTCAGTTCCCCAGGGACACCTCCAGCTCAGACCCCTCCAGCTCTGCACTTTAACAGGCAACATATTTTATTTATTCATTTATTGTCAATGTCTCCTCATAGCTTCAAAGCATAAGTTCCCAAAGCCTATGTTTTTGGCCATTATGCTAATTGCTATTCCACCAGACTCAGAATAATATCCATCGAAGAGCCAGGGAGATGGCTCAATGGAATAAACGCTTCCCTGGCAAGCGCAAGGGCCTGAGTTTAATCCCTGGTTCTGCCAAAAAAAAAAAAAAAGAAGAAGAATGCCCAATAAGAGTGGGTGCCAATTAAATACTTACTGAGAAAACAAATCGCAGGATTACAATACAAGCACATTCAGATTCTGAGCCTGGCATTGTGCTTCATACAACTCCTCTTGATTACTATGAACAAAAACCCTATTATAACTCCCATTTTATCAATGAGGAAACTACTGCCCAGACAGGTGAAGAAACTTGCCCAAAGGCACACAGGTAGCTGGGAAGAGAGTGGGTTCTGCTCTTGGGCTGTGAAGTGCCACAGCCCGTGCGCCGCCCCACACGCGCTCCCTCACGCTTCACCTCCTGGCTTCCAACCAAAGACCAGAAGTGACCCATAGACCAGCAGAGCTTTCCAGAACGATCCCATCATCAAAGAAAAGATCAAGAGGAGGCAGGGGCGGCGAAGGCAGGCAGCAGACCCCAGGGGAGCCACAGGTCTAGACTTTCAGAACCCAAGCATAAACTGATTTGGCAACTGCCCAGTGACAGGGCCCAGTTTGTTGTCATCAGTGAGACTGAGAAAGCTTTGCCGAGCAAGGTGCTACAAAAACAAACCCTGCCAGACCGGCGAACCTAACAAGACAGGACAGGAAGTTTAGTTTACGCTAAAAGATGCCCGAGACGAGGTCTGATCATTGCAGGCCAGTGGGTGTGAGTGACCCCGCTCCCATCCGTCCCACAGCAGACTGCAGCCCACGTGGCTGTCTGCACGCAGGTATTACACTGTTAGTTTCTTTTTTCTTTTCTTTCCTTTTTTTTAACATACTTCTAAAACTCACACTTGTCGAAGATGTATTTGTGAGAGTAGCCTGGTGCTTCGTCTCACATGCTCACCTCTCCTCACCAACCACCAAGCCAACCACACAGAAAAAGTTTCCTGCCCCCTGAAAAAAAAATTTGTTTCCATTTGCTGAAGAAGTCTTCCTTGCTCTGTTCCATCTCCTTGGCCAGAGTTGAAGTCAAGGCCACCAAAGAGAATCTCTCCAGGGGCCTGTCACCTTTTTTTTTTTCAGCTAAAATTGGCCCCCAAGAGCCAAGGGGTCACCACCATGTACCAGAGACTATACTGCCTTTCAGACCAGAACACGGTAAAGCAGAAGCAAAATTCTTTGAGATGAAAATGTTCTGTGGAATCAGATAAAAGCCTACGAAAGGCCTGCCCTTCTCAAGGACACCTCCTCCAAGCTTCCTCCTCAACCAGGAACCAACCGCCTCATGCTCGGCCTACCTTTGCTGCTAATTCAGGTCTCAACATTCTGCTATTCTGTCCATCTGGCAGCTCTGAGGTACATCTCTTCAAACAGTAAGATCAAGGAAATCCTTTCAAACTCTTTTCCACACAGCATTACTTCGTCCAAAATGAAAAACAAACAAACAAACAAAAAAAAAAAAAAACCTTTCTGATCTCTTTCTGTCCCAAGGCCCAATGAATTGCTGAAGGGTGTCAGGTAAAACACAAATATTAATTCAGGTAATTTGAGATTCCAACACCTGGTCCATCTTGGGCCTTATTTCCTCATTCATAAAGTAGACTCATAAAGCTATTATGACTGAAGAATGTACTGAGAGAACTCTTGTAACGAGCTTGCTGTGTTGATACTGGTCGGGTCTGTCTCAGGTCAGCCACAAGTGTGCAAGGCAAGAGTGGGAACCCTCAGTTACTCTATTCTCAGGACCTGGCCTTCCTTTCCCTAGAAAAAGTTCAATACACAAAGAATCCAAGAAGCTGGTTAACTCCGGCCAGAGTGGCCCACAATTCAATATTACTCACGAGCCCTGTAACTTAAGAGCTGGTCTACATCCTCCAAAAGGGCAGCCAACATCTTCCATGAAGCTCATCGCCTAGAACTGCCACAAGACCCCACACTTCAGGTGAAAACATTCTAGGCCATTCCAGAAGCATCTTTAAATAGCCACTTAAACCTCAGGCTCCCCCTGCTCACTCTAAGAAAGGCAAGGAAAGCACAGTGTCCCGAAGCCTGCATTCCCGGGAACCAAGAGCCATGGCAGACTGTCCTCAGTCAGCCAAGAGCTAGGCAGCACAGAGCAGCCCAAGAAGAAGGAAGGGGGTTTCCCACACCTGCTTCTCAAGCTTGTTTCCCATAACTGGGTGCCAGACACACCGAAGCTCAGCAATCCCACATCTGAGCTGGCAACCTCAGTTCCCAGTCCCCTGCCCTGGCCCAGGTCCTGGGTGCCCCCAAGCTGGGCTGGGACTGCCAAAACTTACACCAGAGAACTGAGTTCCAGTCACCACATTACCACAGCGGGGCCAGCAGCCTAGAGAGCAGTTCCCAAGCCGCTGCATACCCCGGCACAGAGATGAGTCAGCTGTGAGTTCACAGCTCACGGCACCTTTTGAGTTTGCTCATCCACAGACTCCCCCGCAGGGCTGAGTTTCTGGAGCACCTGTACCCAACAGCAGCACCTGCCACGTCAGGTGGCGGGATCATACCTCCCTGCTCTCTCTGTGTCCCAGGCACCTCTCTGCTCCTTTAGGGCTTGGGGCTTATTTCTGACTCTAGACTCTGTGAAGGAGGCCTGTCACAATCACCCCAGCTGAAGGGGTGACCTCCTCCTCACCCTGCCGCTCTCTACCCTGAGGCCAGCTGTTCTGTCCCACACTTTTCTCTGCCCAAGGGCTCCTCTTTCTTCTTCCACTAAGGGGACAGCTCTGTCCCTGCTGCTTTTTTTTTTTTTTTTTTTTTTTTTTTTGTCTGCAGTACAGGGGATTGAACTCAGGACCTTGCGCTTGCCAGGCAAGTGCTTATTCTACTGAGCTACCTTCCCAGCCCACTCTGCCTAAGACCATGCCTGGCACAAAGCAGGGGCTAAAAGAATAGTTGCTGAATGAAAGACAGAAGAGAGAAATAAATAGTAAAGCAGGATGCAGAGTGACTAACAAGGCCAAAAAAATTAAAAGTAGGAGAGGGAGTGGGAAAGGAAAAAGAAAGACATAAGGCCCAAACAGGAACATAAAGCCTACGGAAACCAAGAATGGTGGTGCTGTAATCATAGCACTGAGACAGGACTTTTGGGAGTTCAAGGCCAACCCAAGCTACTCACAAATTTAGGGCCAGCCTGAACTACATAGTGAGACCCTTTCTGAAAAGAAAACAGCAAATAGTTTAGCAACTCTCTCACTTTGTCTTATACACACACACACACACACACACACACACACACCACACACACACACACACACACACACACACACACACACAAAGGAATCCAAGATAAACCTTCTAGCTTCATTCCCCCTTCACTAACAAGAAACCTAATGTTCAGAGAGCTAAGGAACTTGTCCAAGGACCCAGAGCTAACAAGGAAAGAGTCCGATGGAAGAATGTGGGGTCCCCTTCCCTGTGTCACACCCCCACACCCTGCCACCCCCCCCCATTGCATCTGCAAAGTGGTCCTTCCCCTAATTACATCATGACTGGGCAGGGGGCTCACACATGGAGACCTGAACAGCCAGTAAAATCAAGAGATTCCCTGAGAGGAACACAAAAACAGCCCAGAGAACAGCACCCCTGGGAGGGTCAAACAAGAGAGCAAAACTTGGAGGCAGCAAGGACTGGGTAGAACTATGCGCCCGCACCATAAAGGGGAAGAAAGGCCCTTTTGGGGCGCTGGGTCACATCACGGATCACCGCTAAGTGATGATCCCGAAGCACCTGCCTATCACGCAGAGACGGCCCTCCCTGGCACCCACACAGCAGCACTCTCCAGATGCTGGCGAGACGGCGGGCCCTGACGTGGACAGAGCCAAGAGGAAAAGCAGAGCAGCCAGAGAGCCACGCAGAAGGGAGCTGGGACAGCACGCAGGTGCGGTGGGAGGCCAGGTGGAGCAGCTTGGGGGTGGGGCCCCAAGCCACCTTTTCAAGGGAAAAGAAGACAGTCCTCTTGTCTGCTCCAACACTCCAACTCTGCCTGGACCTCCTTGGGTCTCTGCTTCTTGGAGACCAGCTTCTTGGTGACCAGGGCACTCTTCTCCAAAGTGACTTCTGCACAGTGATGTGTGAGGTGACCTGTCCATAACGAAGTCCAAGAGAAAACGCAAGGTGCAAAACAAACCCAAGCTGGGGGTGGTGCCACATGCCTGTCATCATGGCTCTGGCAGGAGGATCACGGCCCAAGCAACTTAATAAGGACCACAGCTCAGAAACAAGCAAATAAATGTCAACTCTGACCCAAGCACATCATCTAAAGAATCTCCAGCGCCAGGCCTTGGCTCCAGGTTGCTCTCTAGAATCCAGGGAACAAGCAATCTTTCAAAAAATTGTTCCACCCTAGTCAGGACCTTTGGGCCTCTCCCCACTGCACACCCAGTGCTGGGGATTGAATCCAGGGCCTTTGCCTGAGCTACAATCCTAGCCCTTTTAAAATTTATTTTTAAAATTTTGAGACAGGGTCTCAGTGAACTGTCCAGGCAGGGCTTGGAGAGAACTGCCAAGTTCAGGTCCCACATGGGTGACCTAACAAGACCTTGTCTCAAAATAAAAAATGTTCAAAAGGACCGGGCCTGGGCTCAACCCTCAGTGCCGCCAAAGAGAAGTTTGTTCTCTCCTAATAGATTTTTCCAGTTGGAAGACAAAGGTGTTTGCAAATGCATCTTGGGTGCTTTAGACAGGTACAAATCATGTCTGTCCGGGTCTAAGTGGTAGCTCAGTCTTAGGGACTACACCCCTCGGCACCTCAGTTCTCCATCTGTAAAATAGGGATTAGGGGAAGCCCTTCCTCCCGGGACTGCTGCAAGGAGCACATGCATCATAAAGCTACTAACAAGAAGGCCTGCCAGGCGCAGCTCGCAGTACATGTCAGCCTTCTTGACACGTCCGTCTGATTGCTAACAAGTACAGATGGGCGTTTTGGAAACCACACATCCATTTGACTCAGTGATCTGGAGAAGATGAAAAGGGGCAGAAGTAACTGTGTAATTCTGAAACCTCAGGCAGAGGTGTGGGAGCCACAACTCTAGTGCCCTGGGAGCAGAAGCCTGGTCAGGAGCAGGGCAGCAGCCTAGGCCTCTGCTGGCCAGGCCAGCAAGGGGACAGAAAAAGCTCCGCCTCCCAAAAAGCCACCACCAGCAACAGGAAGCTGCTTCCCTTCCTCTCCCTTCAGAGGCAGCATTTCCTATTTTGTTTTAAAAAGCATTCCTTGTCTGCAGCCCAGCCTTTCCCCTCCCCTCCGTCCCCAGGCTCCATCCAATACACCCACTGCTGGCTGCAAGGCTCCGGCCTTGTTTTCTGCCCACCAGAGGGTTGTGAGGTTCTCGACAGACCCCAGCACAGCCTGCTCCAGCAACAACTAAATGCACCCAGGTGGCTGGGAGGCAGCGCGTGCCCAGGCTCCAGGCAGGCAGGCCTTACTGGGAACACTGTCCTCCGCTTGTGGAAAGGACTGACTGAACCTCGTCCTTCCATGCTAGCACAGTGCCTGAGAGCAGCTGCTGCCCTTTGTAAGGCACCTCCCTCAGAAAAAGGGAACTTCCAGCTAAGTCTGCAGAAACACCAGCCTCTCCTCTATCAGTCCCAATCGGCCTACAACTTCAAAAGGACCTCTGCTTTGTGAAAACTGAAAACATGAACAACTACTGGAATGCCAGTACTCTGGGAGGCTGAGGCAGGAGGATCAAGTTTAAACCTAGCCTGAACAACTTAGTGAGACCCTGGCCTGAAAATAAAAAAGGAAGCAGGGTGCTCACTCAGTGCTAACTAGGGCTGTGGGTCCAAGCCCCATAACCATAGTCGATCAGCCAATCCAGCAGTGGCTAAAACAGGTATGGTTTCTCTCCCCTGACTCATGAGTAAGACAGTTTTCTCCAACTATGTTCAGTAGGAGAAAAGGCACCCAACGATGCATATTAGGACCCCTGGCTGCTGGCCTTCTCAAGACCTCTGAAACACGAATCTTCACCCTCAGGGTGCTCCAGGAGGTAGCAGGCGACGCCGTACACTGTCAACTCACTGAAGCCTCCTTCACAGGCAGCATCTCGTGGGCAGTAATCTTGCACAATGTCAGTGGGAAAGACCCTTGACAGTTTTTCAAGCCTAGAGTGTCAGGCACCCTCCAGATGGTACCACCAAGTGAGAACACTGAGTCACTTTTTTAAAAACTGCCTGTAACTTGGTTTTTCCTTATCAGCAAAAACCTGTGTTCACCCTGAGGGCCGCTGGTCCTTCTCATCCATATCAAAACTAAACCCAAATTAACTAGCTATACTGGCACAGTATTCAAAACTTCTAGGTGGCACGTGGAGAGAGGGCCAGCCACCTTACAAGCAGTTCTCTCTAGAGCTGCAGAGAGTGAAAACACTCACGATCAATTCAGTGCCAAGATGAGTCCAGTTTCCCAGTCAGAGCTGGCTTCGTCCACATAGCGCAGATTTTATTTTCCTCTTTTCTTTAAATTTTAAACAAGTCAATTTATTCTTCCCATTACTCTGAGTGCAGAAAGACATGAAAGGCGCGGGGGGGGGGGGGGGATGATTTGAAAAATGGAAGAAAACCAACCAGCAAACAGGATGACACCAGCTGAGTTATGTGCAAACGCAACCCGCCCATTAAAAACACACTGTGGCCCAAGTGCAGGACCACAGGGAAATACAGACGTGCAGAAATACAGGTTTGGTACATGGTGGTCATGGCAGTTTGAATAGACTTTTTTAATACAGGTCAGAAACAGGTGCAGCTGGGAATAAATGACAAAACATTATTATTCTCAATATCTTTTCCCAGAGTATCTTCTGCATTTCCACAGCTCTAGGACTGGGGAGAAAACCGAGATGGGTACCAAAATATTCCAAAAGACTGACTGACTGGAGACAACTAGAATTTATAACATTCACTTGACAGCAAAACCAACAATGGTGGATGGAATGCAAAATACAGAATACAAAATGTGCATGAATTTCCAAGACAAATGCCAGGACTTACAGGAATGAAGGTCTCCAGGGAGTCTCAGTGGAAGAGGTCCCTAGAAGTACACTTTCCAGGGCCAGGCATGGTGGCATGTGCCTATAATTCCAGCACTCTGGGAGTCTGAAGCAGGAAGATCAAAAGTTTGAACCCAGTCTAAGCTACTTAGTAAGTCCTTATCTAAAAATTTTCATAAAGGGAGGTAGGGGAATGGGGGGGAATATGTCATGTCCACATACAAATTCTCTATGATGAATGTGATCATTATATATATCTAAAATGTACCAATAACATCTAATGTTAAAAAAAAAAAAGTTGAGCCGGGCATGGTGGCGCAGGCCTGTAATCCCACTACTCGGGAGGCTGAGGTAGGAGGATTGTTGTGAGTTCGAGACCAACCTGAACTACAAAGTGAGCTTAAGGCCAGCCTGAACTGCATAGTGAGACCCTGTCTCAAAAAGACAAAAAAAAACGGCCTGGGAATGTAGTTCAGAGTAAAGGCCTGATTCCATCTCGATACCTCCATCAAAAATGTAGCGAGGGCCAAAGGTAGTTCATTCAGTCTGAGCCAGGCCAACCCACAGAATACTCCAGAAGGCACTCCTAGAATCTGTCCAGCCCTCAGATACTAGACGGAGCAGGGACAGCAAGTGGAGAGGGGACCTGGCAGGCCGCTGCGTCACTGTCTCCGGAGGGTCTGGCTCCTGGCTCAGGGCTCCTGTATGGCCCACTGCATAGTTTTCTCTAATGTTTCTGGTTGCGTCTCTCTTCTGTCTCCTCACCTGTAAGGGAAGCCAGATGGAAAGGCAAACCCAGGTCCTCCACAGCCCTAGGGAGCCCACAGCTCTACTAAGTCAACCCCAAATCCAGGCACCCCAAAGAGTTCTCTGGCCAATATTTGTAGTTAACAAACAGAGGCTACAGATAAGTTCATGAGGCTCCAGTGATCAAGACTTCACTGCATGACTGCACTGAAGGATCCAACAGATACCCCCAAATCCAGCTTCCCACTCAACCCAAGGGGACACCGCTTTCCTACAGGCAACCACAAAACTAGAACCCACATTTCCTGACACGTAACTCCAAACTTCAGACACAAGCAACTGCAAAGCTAGAACCCCCAACTCCTGACACACACCCCAGAACTGCAGCCGCTGGATCACGTCCTGTCTCTTATGCAAATCCTGAGCCTTCAACATACCTAAGAATACAATAGCAAAGATAAATGCATATCCTGGCATTCCTGCTGAGATGGGGGAGGGCAGGCACAGGATGGGGACAGGCACTACCCCGATTTACATTATGCCCTAATGGTTCTGAACAGATGGACATTAAATGTGTTTATATACCAGCAAATTTTACTATCAGAACAATGCTCATTACAGTGTCAGGGAAAATATACATAGAAGAATTTATGGTCTGATCACATAATGCAACATACACATGCTAACACAGACAAAAGGGCCAGCGAGATAGCTCAGTGGTCTAAAGTGCTTTCTTAGGCAAGCTTAGGCAGGCACAGGGGACCTCAGTTTGATCCCCAGCACCACGCCAGCCCCACCCTCAGGGCAGGCTGAGCCAGCCAAAGAAAAACACTGACAGAAGATGTTTATAAGGTAACATCCAGGGGCCAGGGAGATGGCTTAGCGGAATAAGCACTTCCCGGGCAAGCGCAAGGGCCTGAGATCAATCCCCGGTTCTGCCAAAAAAAAAATAATAATAATAAGGTAACATCCAGAGTATGTTTCCCAAATACACGCATGCAATCTACGCGTAAACACAGAGGTAAGTAAGATTCTAAGACTATTCAGCAAATAGTCACAGGAATTAACTTTAAGAGGTGGCATTACGGGTGATTTTTGTTGTTCCCCCCCCTTAATTTCCTTTTTAAGAAAGAGAACATATATCATTATGTATTTTTAATATTGGAATTAAGAATCCAAAGTTAAGAGTGTACTTCTTATCAGAAGAATTATTCAGAAAGAATAAGAGAGGCAGCCATTAAAAAAATTATGAGTAAGTTGATCTGTGGGCAGCTTCTCATTTCTCAGAATGAGCTGAGCTCGGGGCCAACTGCATCCCCGCCTGCCGCCAGCCCTGTCTATGAGGATGTGCTGGGTAGACACGAGGGAAGCGGCCCCACGCCCAAACTCACGGGCTGCCAGCGTGGTGGAGCCAGGCCACTAGGGCCTCCTGGACCAGCCCTTTTGGTGACCAGCCAGTTTCTTAGCATCCACAGCATGACTTCGGCCAGAATCCCTGCCAAACCAGCAGCACGGTTTCTACAGCCACTGCAGAGTTCAGAACCAGAGTCCTCAAGACCAGTCAACCCGCAACCAACTACCTGCTAACTCGGGCTCTTCATCCCTCAGAGCCACAATTTCTCTTCCACCCAGGGAGTAAAACCTCATGGGGTCGCTGTATGCTTGAAATGAGGCAGCACAAGCTAAGAGCACTCCACCCAGAACAGGGGACTAAGAGTGTTTATCACCCCACACAGGCCGTCTTGGCCAAGGTCATTTCCCCAAACTCAAGCACACCTTGCAGCTTTCCCTGTGATCTGACTGCAAAGAGACCTCAACCAACCTGCCCTGAAAGATGTCCCCTCTAAAAAAAACACAGCTTAGGGGCCAGGGAGATGGCTCAGGGGAGTAAGTGCTTCCTGGCAAGCCCAAGGGCCTGAGTTCAATCCCCGGTTCCAAAAAAAAAAAGGCACAGTTTAGCTAAAGACTTGGCCATGGGCTTTGCTACCTCCCCACAGCACTGCAGACACTGTCACTACAGGCCAACTTCTTTGCATAGTCCTTCTCCAGACCACAGCCAGTGGGCAGGGCCAGTAGAGGTCTGCTGTAAAATGCTGCCCTCCAGAAACTGAGGATGGAGAGGAGAGAAGAAGAGAAGGGGAAAGGTGAGGAAGGGAGAGGAGGGGAGGAGAAGGAAGGAAAGGGGAGGAAACAGCTAGAGGTAAGGAGGCTTTCCCACCCTGTCCTTAGGCACCAAGAGACAGCCTCTCACATCCATGATATCTAAGGTCTCGCTCTTGAGCCCTCAGTACTCCCCTAGCTCACAGCCTCTGGAAAATGCAGGTGTCCATCCATCCTCCTCCAAGGAACACTTGAAGCACACATCTCTAATCCTAGCACACCATGAGGCAGCTCAAGGAGATTTAGCAAGACCCTGTGTCAAAATAAAAAAATGAAGCAGGATGTAGCTCAGGGGGAGGGTCTTGGGTTCGATTCTGGTATCATAGAAGGAAGGGGGACACTTGAGAAGTCCATCCAAGTTGAAAGTGGACACCAAAAAGGACAACACTGCAGCTCCATGCTCTTTCAGGAACAACTGAGGTTGCTCAGGCAGAGGGCTCAAAGTGAGGCAGAGAATACCATACACCAGGGACAGCGAACCTCACAGAGCCCTCAATAATAACAGCCACCTGCAGCATGTATCCCTTAGATTCACCACCACTGCCACATACCACTAGGGTAGCCAGGTCAGAAAAAGAAACCAGGTTTGGTCTCAGTTCTGCAGGGGACATGTGACTTGGGAGAGGTCACCAAGACCTCGGGAGTATTTCCCACTGAACTAGGATGCTGGGCTGGCCAAAAGTTCAAAATGCAGGGAATCGCATTCCTGAGCACCCTCAGAGAAGCCATCACACTGAAGGCACTGCTCTCCACTGCCAGCCTCCCATCCCACCTCAGAAACTCACCAGGACAGTCGCCAGCCAGCAGTTTAGTAAGCATCACCAGTAAACAAATGTCACCCAGTGTCCACACATATGTGGGCAGCCCTCTCCATGTCCAGCAGTGCTGAGCCTGATACTGGAGTGCAGAAGACAACACAGGGAGACTCGGGTCTTCACACAGAAGACTCTGACCTCTCTGCATTCCCAGTGAGGAGCAGGGTCAAGGACCAAGGAACCGCAGAGCTCTCTGGGCACCTCCTGGCTCCAGGGCAACTGCTCAGGGAAGCAGCCAAAGCTACTTACTAGAGTCCCCCAGTGTGAGCACAGCCCCTAGGGGAACCCTTCTCTAGGTCCGTTTGCACAAGCACAGGTCAGGAGACTGGAAGGACCTGAGCCTTTCTTTGAGAAGGGCTGGTGGGTTAACAGAAAAGAACATGTTACAATGCACCCCAAAAGTCAATCCTCAGGAGGTGATGGGAGCATCTGCTTCTGCATGCCCATCTCCCAGCTGGCACAGATGGGATCCATAGAAGATGAAAGCATGAAAAGGCTTGGGTGGACCCAGCCGTGAGACAGGCCAGGTGTTCTTCTGCGAGCACAGCTGGGGAAGGAGCACCTCTCTATTTGCCTCATGGAATTCTCAAGACCCCTAAGAGGGTCTACTGGGAACAGGGTGCCAGGTTCTACAAGGATAAAGTAGCCCCATGAGTTCTACAGATTCAACCCTGGCTTCCAGCCGTGTCCTCCTCCCTCCCCCTTTCCATCTAGAGAAGGAAAACGTGTGGGCTTTGATGAAGGCTGGGGCACTTCCAGGAAATCCCAGGAGATCAAGAAGGGACCAGCACACCACAGAGTACATAAGAAACCAGCATTAGAACTTAGCTCTTTCTGCCCCTTTCAGTCCAAGCTGGATGGCTCCACAGAGGACAGACTCCTGCTCACCATCACAATCTGGGGTCTTGAGCAACAGCAGTCTGTCCCTGGTCCGGACCTTCCAAGGGACAGCTCATATGCTGCTTCTCCCACCAAGTGCTCATGTGATGAGGGCCAGAAAGGGCTGAGGTCTCTTAGGTTCTGCAAGATGTCACACAAGCCAGGCCCCACGGCCAGACCGCTCTTCAAAGGCCAGGGATCCAATGTTGCAAGCTCAGTCTCTGGGGACCCTGCCCATTATACATAAGGAACCCATAGAGGAGCAAAGAAAGCAAGAGGCCCTGCCACAGCCCCGCTGCCGGCTTGACCTCTTCCCTGCTGCTGGGGATGAGCCACGCCCAACCAGCTTGCTGGGATACTTCCCAGCCTGTGTCATCCACATCTAGGAAATCAGAGCCAGCTGTAGAAATTCCTCCTCCGAAACATGCCCTGAGGAGTGAATGCCTGAGGGCACTCCCCGGGGATAGTTTATAGGCAGAACCTTAGTAGTCACAGCACACACCAAGAAATTGACTGATATGGTCCTAAGAAGTAAGCAGTCCTCCCCATTTTACAGACTAAGGGCTTGATAGACATCTTGGGACCTGTCTCAGGTCACATGCACAACCAGGACTAATTTCAAAGCTGTGGGCTTTCTGTTCACCACACTGTTCCTATGGTGCAAGGATCTCAAGTTCAAGTTCAAGTTCAACCTGGTCAGCTTTGCCAAGATTCTGTCTCTAAATAAAAAAAGGACTGGGGCCAGACATGGTGGTGCACTCCCATGATCCCAGCACTTGAAAGGCCGGGGCAGGAGTCTGAGGTCAGCCTAGGCTACACAGTAAACTCAAGGCCAATCTGAACTACATAGGGAGATCCTGTGAGACAAAAAAGAGGGGCTGGGGAGATGGCTCAGTGGAATAAGCACTTCCCTGGCAAGCACAAGGGTCTGAGTTCCATCCCCAGTCTGCCAAAAAAAAAAAAAAGAGGAGAAAAGAAAGGAAAGGGGAATGAAAGAAAAGACTGGATTATGTAGCGCAGTGTGAAGGCCTTGGGTTTAATCTGCAGTACTGGGGAGACAATAAAAGATTCTTATAGTAATAAATTTGCCTCCTGCTTTATCGGTCCAGTAAATCTGGATTTTAGAACTATTCTAAACAGCGAGTGGCAACACATGCCTGCACCAAGCACTTGGAAGACTGAGAGGAGGATGGCCAGGAGTTCAAGCCCAGTCTGGGCTATGTCACACAGCGAGTTCAAGGCCAGTCTGAACTACATAACAAAACCCCAAGAACTATCCTAAAATATGGATATGATAAAACAGATCGCAAATATTTTATCCAACCCACAAGCCTCTTCACTAAACTACAGAATACGGAGCTTTAAGAGCCCTCACACCCCAACCTCCCCACTTCACAGATGAGAGAAAAGCCCGAAGCATCCAGGATAGTGACACTGAACTAGCTGGTGGCAGTCCCAGGAAACTAGGTCCAAGGGTCTAAGTTCCCAACCGGAAGAGGAAGCAACCCAGGTCCTATCTGTTCAAGGGGTAGAGTGAGCCTGACTCCATACCAGTAAAACAATCAGGGACTGGCTGTTGTTCCCACACATACTGCATACAGCTCTAGGGCCATCAGTGACTTTCCAACCACCAAAGATGACTGCTGAAACACACCCTCCTCAGGGAGGCCACTGAGCAACAGCCTCAGAGACCCCAACAGCTGGATGCTCTGAGAAGTCAGGCTGCCACACCCTCGTCAAAATGTACAACTCCAGAAGTCAGGATACCTGGAGGACAAGCCATCTGCAGAAGATTGGATTCTTCTAACATCCACAGCTTTGCAGCTTCAAATAAATAAAGCCATGGGAGAGTCACCCTGAGAATTTTGGATCAAACAAGGATTCAGGCATGTGGTTGTGTGTGTGTGTGTGTGTGTGTGTATGTGGAGGGAGGACTGGTCTTGTCATAATTATGGTAATCGCAGACTGGCCCTGTGACAGCTGGCAGAAGCAATTAGCAATAACAAGGGGAGAGGGTGAAATAGAGGATCTAATAAAACAAAACATCCCCAGACCTACAAGAGCCCTGATGAGGCAATATAAGATGGAAGGAGGGCAGCTACAAATTGGTCCTGCAATTTCAGAGGCCTCCCAGTCCCCTGACAAAAGCAAGTTGGGAATGTACTAGTTTCCCTCTATTGTGTAAGGATGGGGGAGCTTCCCCTTCTCAGAGCCCAACAACCCTTCTGCTAAGTCTTTTTCATGGTGCACTGCCCAGCTATAATTTGAGAGAGGAGAGCCCACATATCTTATTTCTCCCTTACACGCCGGGCTACCTCCACAAGAACCCCTTAAGTAGTGTCATCTTCCCACCGAAGGCTTCCATGCCCAGCATAATCCTCCCTAAGCCCAAACCCAACGTTCGTGGGGAGTAGAGGGAGTTAGTGGGTAATCACACGTCGTGCAGGGACGGCTGTGGCATCGCTAAAGGAATGTACCGAACGCCTGAGCAGCAAAAAATGCTATTTCAGCAAACACTTTTTGAAAAGCGGCAGGCAAGACGTAGAGGAAAGGGACAAGCCTGAAAGCCAGGCGTGAGGGGAAGGCACAGCATGAGGGAAAGGCTGACGGTGGTGGGTCTGCGCTCACACTTCGGGGGCGCTCCCCAGTCACCCCAGCCCACAGCCCAGTGGGGAAAAGTCCAGCGCGTGACTCAGTAGGACCATGAGTCCTACGGAACCTGGAAATGAGATGTGGGCGAAAAGGGGGCGAGGAGGGAACCCCACACACAGGCTCCTCGTTCCACCACCCCAGTTCCCACTCCACACCCCCTACCCCCCAAATCCTGACCAAGGTGAGCGCCGCCTCGGGGTCCCCACGCTGCCGCATCAGCGAGTGGAGGAAGGGAGGAAGCGTCCAAGGAGACGACCCGGCACCAGGATGCAACTCCGGGAAGGAGAGAACCGGGGCGTTCCTGGGGCCCAGTGCGGGTCCCGGACCCTCGGGCGCCGCGGCCCCAAATTACCTCCAGGGTCCGGATCTCCTGCTGGGTGAGGTCGTTGGACACGGCGCACTTGGTGCGCAGCCCGCGCAGGCTGCCGATGGAGATGTCGATGAGCTTCTGAAGCTGTCCGCACTGCTGCAGCGCCCGGCTGGCTGCGGCCCCCGAGCCCCCGTCCGCGGCCGCCGCGGCGCCCCCGCCGCCGCCGCCCTCCTTCTTCTCCCCCATCGCCGCGCCGCGCAGCACCGCTCTATCCATGCCTCGGCATCGGGGCCGCGGGGGCCCGAGGCGGGAAGCCCGGGGACTCGGGCGCCTCGGCAGGGGAGCCCTGGGCTGGGAAGGCTGCACGCTGGGAGCCCGCGGCGACGCCCTAGCAGGACGCCAGAAGAGCCGGCCGCCGAGCCCGATCCTCCCGCAGCTCAACCTCGGCTGCAAAGCGAAAGGCGCAGCGACCCGACGGCTGCGGCTGCCGGAGTCTTTAAGCGGCGGCGGGGCCGGGTCAGGACCGCCGGGCATGCTGGGACTTGTAGTCCCGCCGCGCACCTGCCGCCGCCCGCGCCCCACGCAGCGCCGGGAATCTCCGCTTCCCGCCGACTCTAGCGAGCGGGCGGGAAGGACCCGGCCTGCAGCCCGCGAAGGGACGTTCCGCCCAGGCTCCTCCCCACTCTGAAGGCGAGGCCGGGGAGCCTCATCTCCCCGCCCTCAACCCGGCCTAGGGCTTCCCGCGACCCCCGGATGGGGCGGGGCAGTGGCCCTGGCCCCCTAGACGGAGGAAGACTGTTAACCAGCAGAGCCCTGAAGATTGGCACAATGGAGGTTGATGAGTTTTTGTGTGGGTTTAGGAGCCGCCATCTAGTGGGGCTTAAAGAATTTTTCCTGGGCTAGGGGCATAGCTCAGTGGCAGCATGCCTAGCATGCATGAGTCCATCCCCAACAAACACACGCCTATGCACACGTACACACATGCAGACTCCTTGAATAGCACTTTATTCTGGATTGTCTACACCCACAAGAATGCTCAAGCATGCAAAAAAGCAAAACACTTTCTTCTGTGTCTTATATACTCACCAAAATAAGCATACCTTCCCCACTCAGGAGGCCTGCGGGACAGCACATTGATCCCAGTAGAGCCAGGCAGCCTGGCTTCAAATTCTGATTCCCCCACTGCGTGAGGGTTCAGTATGTGACCTCAGGCAAATGGCTGTACTCAGAGTGCCTGAATTTGTCTCTCCATCAAGTTGGGTGGTACTAGGTTTCTGTAAAGTTGGGTGGTATGGTTTCTGTAAAGAATAAGTCAGCACATGTATGGCACATAGCGTGATTACTGGCACCGTACTCACTGGGTAAATGCCACCAAGTGTTACTGTCTGGCCTCATCTCTCCTAAGTAAGGCCTGGATGAGGCAGCCGACAGGTAGGACAGCAATACTGCTAGGAACTGGTATTTGTGCTTCCCAACCCAGCATCCAAGCCCCACCCACCTGTCCCCCTCCTGGACCTCGGCTCACTTCAGGTGTTCTACAATCTAGCAAAACTGAAAAAACAAAGCTCTCATCAAAACTTCTGCATCACTATACTTTCAGCATCTCACCAAGCAGAAGAAATGGTTTCTCTCTGAATTGTCCCTTGTCACCTCCTTGACTATAAAAACCACTGGCAAATTTTTTTTTTTTTTTTTTTTGTCTTTTTGAGACAGGGTTTAGGCTGGCCTTAAGCTCACTTTGTAGCTCAGGCTGGCCTCAAACTCACAACAATGCTCCTGCCTCAGCCTCCCGAGTGCTGGGATTACAGGCCTGCACCACCATGCCCAGCACCACTGGCAAATTTGTCCCTACACCTCCTGCACAGAGTCAGATACAGCCCAGAGCCTGGCACAGAACAGGGGCTCCATGAAGTTGTGTGCTGTCCCTTGTGCCCTTTTGGGCTGTGCTATGTTGATCTCTCAAGCCGGCTGAGACTTAGGCCCTGTGCAAGGCTGGGTATGAATGGATTCCATGGGATTGTTGTTTGCGGCTTAAGAAGGGACAGGAGCATGGGCCGGGGAAATAGCTCAGTGGCATAATCGCCTTCCTGGCAAGTGCAAGGTCCTGAGCTCGATCTCTGGTACTGCAAAAGGAAAAAAAAAATCATAATTAGGGCTGGAGAGATAGTTCAGTAGAATAAGTGCCTGCCTGGTAAGTGAAGGGTCCTGAATTCAATCCCTAGTACCACACACACAAAAAAAAAAGGGACAGGAGTGAGATTCAAGAACAGTATGATAGTTCATGTTCATCTTCCTTTAATGTAATTTAACATTTCAAAACAAATTAAAGCCAGGCATGGTGGCACACACCTATAATACCAGCACTTGAGAGGCTGAGCCAGGAGGATCCCGATTTTGAAGCTCGGGCTATATTGTGAGTTCAAGTGTAGAGGCACATACCTGCAGTCTGAGCTTAAGAGGATCACACATTTGAGCCCAGCCTGGGAAATTAACATCTTAGTGAAACCCTGTTTCAATCAACCAATCAATCAATCAAAGGACTAGAGGTGTAGCTCAGTGTAGCTCAAGGTCCTGGGTTTGATTCCCAGTACCACGAAAAGAACAAGTCACTTATCTACCCCTTACTCAATTTGTAACAGGGTTCCCTGTACCATATTTATGACTCTCTCTACCCTTTTACCTTGGCCCCACCCCATGCCTTGCAGCAGCAGAGTAACTACCCTGAAAGAGAAACTTAAAACTATAGACCTTGGGCTGGGGGAATAGCTCAGTGGAATAAGTGCTTCCCTGGCAAGCACAAGGGCTTGAGTTCAATCCCCAGTTCCACCAAAATAAAAAAATTTTAAAAAAACCTATAGATCTCAAACTCCAATGTGTTCAGGCATTACCTGGAGAGCATGTTAATCCCTAGAAGGAGGAGCCCTGTCCCTCTAGTTTTTTATTTCCTATTTCTTTTTGTTTGTTTTTGGTTTTTGAGACAGGGTCTCACTATGTAGTCCTGGCTAGCCTCATACTTGTGGCAATCCTCCTGCCTCGGATTCCCAAGTGCTGAGGTTACAGGAATGTGCCACCACATCCAGCTCCCATTCCTTTAGCAGGCCTAAGTTCTCAGGTGGTGCTAAAGCCGCTACTGCATTTTAGACAACACTTTAGAAGCCACGGCGCAGCAGATCAGCAGGCCCGAGAACTACTCAAAGGTCTAACCACAGCTCTGGTCAGAACCTATTTCCTGGTCAACACCTATTCATGTACTTAAGGCAGCTAGTAATTGCCACCAGACCTCTCAGGCCACATGGTGCAGGAAGCCACATCCTGAGAAAGATTGCTGTCAGCCTGAGGCGTCCACACCAAGCCATGCGGTAGCATCAGGGCTGGAGATGGGGTGGATGCCAGCTCCTAGCTGTTCTCTGCCAGGCTCCCAGCAGCTGCTCCCTTTTGTGTCCACACGGCCCTCTGGTGGGGTGGGGATAGGGAAACAGGGTCTCCTGTGTAGTTCAGGCATGGTCTTGAACTCACTATGTAGCCTCAGCTGGCCGCAGAGACTGGTATCAACTATCCTGGCTCAGCCTCCTAAGTGCTAGGGTTACAGTGTGTGCCACCATGCCTGGCTCACACAGCTTCCTTCTGATGGGTCTGTCCCTGCCCCTTTGACTGGATATGAGCCTTTTGTTTGGCCACATGGTTACAGAACCACCTCTTAAACGTAAAGAACTATTAGGGCCGGGGAGATGGCTCAGTGGCAAAGTGCTTGCCT
>PVKA01009651.1:57059-67621 GCA_004027165.1 Ctenomys sociabilis | reverse complement strand
GAATCTTTGATATAATTCAGCTATAAAAAAACCTGTAAATATAATTTCATGTATGCACCTTGTACAATACCAAAACGTTATGAAAACAGTTTGCAATGTATTAATTCATCGACTCTGTATGGTTAAGGTGTCTTGAAACTGTCTGATTGACATTTGTATTTTAATAAAATAAAAATAAATGGAAAAAAAATAAATAAAAATTTACCAAGAAAAATCTAAAGGGAAAATTACTTAGTAATAATAACCTATGATATAGGAGATAATTGGAAACAATTTCCAGGAGACCCTTTACCTTCAGGTTCACCATAGTGTTCACAAAATGGGTGATGAATTCTAAGCAGAAACACCAAGCACAATCTCCCAGGAGAGCTTATGCAAACTATAGGAATTGTCATGGTGTCTCCACTCTAGTAGTACCTTCTAGTGACCTTCAGACCTGGTTGCTGAAGGCAAATATCTCTCAATTCCCAGTAACTCCAAACTGCAAACTTAAATGACTTGATTCTGTCTTCAAATCAAAATATGTAATTTCTGTGTCTATCTGGTATTTCAAAAGGTGAAGTCACAGATTATGTTTTTCCATTTTAGGCAGCAACCTCAGAGGGAAATGAGCATGGTTTCAGCAACATGCATGTCCCCCAAGGATTGATATCTCCCTTTTGTGTCCAGAGAAGAGATAGCAGGTCAACACACAAGTTTTGGTCAAGCTTTTTAGTTTTTGGGGTTTTTTCTCTTAAATGAATTCTGTGGGTCAAGAGTTCAGAAGGACATAAAGGTGGCTTGTCTCTGCTCCATATCTGGGGAGTCTGCTTAGGATCAATAAACTGGTGCCTGGAAACATGTGGAGGTATCTTTATACCTCTGACCATGGAAGTCAGCTGTCACCAGAGACTCAGCTGAGATGTGGGCTAGAACAGCTACATGGGTTCTTTCCATGTAGTTTCTCCATGTGAGTTACTTGGGCTTCTCACAGCATAACAACTGGCTTCCAAGTGAGTATCCTGGGGCAGGGGAGACAAGATGGGAATATGTAGAATATTAAAAATTGAGCCTCAGAAGACACAGATCAATTCTATCATCTTCTATTGGTTGAAATGGTAAGTTTGTCTGGTTTTAAGTAAAAGGGATCATAGGACCCACCACTTAATGGAAGGACTATCCAGATCATATCATACTAAAAGTATGTGAGTGGGTGATACTGCTAGCCATCTTTGAAAAATTATAATCCGCTATATTGTCTACATTGGTATTTTTTCTGCAGTGGATGCTCATTGTTAGTAACAGACATGGGACTTAAAAGATGCATATTATTTGTGTCCACTTTTGTAGGCTCTTCTACATGCTTCTTCAGATCTTTCTATTATCAAACTTCCAGGCATTTGAACCAATTAACCAAATAATTACCTTACTTATCGCTTATCTCTGGGATGACCAGTTGCTTTCAGGGAACATAAGGCAACAAGGCACCCAGATTCTTGTCATGTATTTATTACATCCCAGATAAGGACAATGTGTGAAGGGAAATGGGTGTTTCCAGGAACAGTAATGGAGCCACTATAGTGGACTAGGAAGACCACAACATTCTTGCAAGGACAAGGATGTGATAGTGAGCAATACAAAAGGCCTTATCAGCCGGGCGTGGTGGCGCATGCCTGTAATCCCAGCACTCGGGAGGCTGAGGCAGGAGGATTGTTGTGAGTTCGAGACCAGCCTGAGCTACAAAGTGAGCTTAAGGCCAGCCTGAACTGCATAGTGAGACCCTGTCTTGAAAAGACAAAAAAAAAAAAAAAAGGCCTTATCCTCTTTAGCAGGTCTTATTTTGCCCTGTGAGTGCCATAGCAGTCATTAGCCCTAGGATATCCAACTGTGACCAGAAAGGAGCTGGTAGTTTCCCTGTTCTAATCAGGCCCTAAAGTGAAGGTCAAGAACAAGCTTGGACATCACCTAGATTCAATTTACAATTCACACTTCCACCAGTATATGAAATGTTTGAAACTGCTACATGCTGTTTATACCATATTGTTTTACATTAAGCATTCTTATAAGCAGAAAAAGTATATGCTAAAATAATGAGAACCGGGCCAGGGATTTGGTTCAGCAGTACAAATGCCTTTCTGTAAAGTCCTGGATTCAATTCCCAATATTAAAATAAATAAAATAAAATAATGAAAATAAAATTATAGTAAAAATATAAACCAATAACATAGCAATGTATTAGCACTATAAAATACTATGTGTTATACATAACTCTATGTGCTATATATTTATGCAACTGAAAGTACAGTACTTTTTTACACTAAGCATCACTACAAACTTCTATGTAACAGAAATGCTACACATTATGGCACATATGACATCCCCAGGCAATAGTAAATTTTTAGCTGTGCTAAAATCTTAAGGGACTGCTATGCACATAGTCATTATTACATTATTATGTGGCTCACAAATGTACTGTTGATCCTCTATATCCATAGGCAGTTGAGCTAAACATTATCTGTTTAAATATCAAACACCTTAGACATAATATTGAACAGGTATTTTCCAACAGTCATTGATATGCTAAATTTAAATACCTATAGAATGTGAAAAGAATAAGACGGGGTATAGCTCAGTGGCAGAGCATTTGACTGCAGAATGTGAAAAGAATAAAAAATAATAAAGTAAAAATAATTACATATTTTTACACAGAAATTTAGAAATCTAACCATATACAACATTGTAGCGGTACATCACTATGACTTTTTTCTTCTCATTTTTAATTAATTTTTTAAACATTTATTTGAGAGAGTATAGCAGTAATTCATATGACATTGGAAGCAGTACACATTTAGAAGACCAAAATGAGAGGCATTCCAAGCATGACCTTAGCATTACACATTGCTATGATCGGTGCAGTTGCTTAGTTCACAGGTATCAGCATATATAACTAGTCAGGGTGAGAATCCTACCAATTAACTGCTAGTTTCAAAAACCTGATAGAGATTCTCAGGACCATACCCTTAACCATCTTATGTATATAAATTAATGGTTTTGCCCCTGCCATGTTTCCCAGCTTTTCTCCTTGCCCTCTCTTCTTGTTTAATCCTTAAGCTCTTGCTGTCCATTTAATTGTGTTATACCTTTCAATTTTTATTTCTTCTTTTCAGTTCTTACATTAGGGAGATTATACAATATTTACACATGTGGGTCTAGTTTATTTCACTTATGAGTATAGCTTCAAGTTGCATCCATTTATTTATGAAGGCTTTGAGTATATCATTCTTGTCTCTTTTTTGTACTTTATTATTATTTTTATGGAACACAAAATAGTGATAGACGAACTAAGGAGAATTTGCTGCTTAGTTAAAACAAAGCACAATCTTTAAAGTGAAAAACTGCAGGGTTAGGGAGAAAAGGGGAATTTTTTCAAGGTGTAGTTATCTCTCCCTTACTCAGGAAAGGCACTTGGTTATAGCCTAATCTATTTTCCGGAAAGCTGAGGAACACTTGTTGATTAGGGCGAAAGGTTACAATTTATGGTCTGGTGTGGGGGCATGTTTACAGAAAAAATCAAAGCTTTACAAGACAAGTAAATCTGCTTACACAATGGAATTGAATCAACCAGCTTATAACAGTATTTATGGGGTTTTTCTGCATTCTTTTGTTATTTCCAGTGTTACTGCACTGTCGTCAGGTAATATTCATGGGACAATTTCTGTTTTGTTGCATATACTTAAGCATGATATACGGACTTGTATATGGCCTATTTTAGAAAATATCAAATGTCCCATGTGCAACTGAAAAAAATATGTATTCAGCTGTGGTTTGGTGGAACACTCTCTATATGTCCACTGAGTCCATTTGCTCCAAGTTCTGGTTCAGTTCTGCTATTCTTTCCTACTTTTTTGTCTGCTTGACCTGTCTTTTTGGGATAAAGGGGTATAAAAGTCTCCTGTTAAGATTGTGATATTGGATATTAGATTTTTCATGTCCATTAAGATTTGTCTTACATAGTTGGGTGCTCCTGTATTTGATGTGTATACACTTATGAGTGTTACCTCTTCCTCTTGAATTTTTCCCCTAACCAGTATATAGTGGCCTTCTTTATTTTATTTGATCATTCTTGGTATGAAGTTCAGCCTATGTGTAAACAGGATTGCTAGCCCTCTTTTTTCTGAGGTGCTGGGGAGTGTAGTATTGTTCTCCATTCTTTGATGTTCAGCATATGAATGTCTGAGTTAAGTGTGTTTCTTGTATACAACATATTGTTAGATTTGGCTTCCTAATCCATTGTGACAGTCTATTTCTTTCAGTTGGTGAACTGAGTTCATTTACACTGATGGTTACAATTGAGATGCATTGACTTATGATTGACATATTTATCTGCTGTTTTTTAACTCTTTTTCTCGTTTGTTTGCCCTATATGGTGGGTTCAGAGTACTGGTCATTTTGGTCCCTCTCTAGATATCTTTTAGTAGTCTGTAGAGGGTTGGCTTTGTCATAATGAAATTCTTTAGTTGTTCTTTGTCATGAAAGTATTTCTCTTCTCCATCAAACTTGAAAGAGAATTTTGCAGTTTGGGTTGGAATTTGTTTCCAAACAGGACTTAAAGTGTTCTACTCCATGGTCTTCTTGACTTCATGGTTTGTGAAGAGAAGTGTGCCATTATTTTGATGGATTTGCCTTTAAATGTGATTTTTTTTTCTTTTCTCTAGCAGCTTTTAGTATATTGTTATTCAGCTTCTGCAATCTTGAGTTGTATATGTCTTGGTGTGTTTTTAATTGGGTTGATGTTATTTGGAGTTTTGTGTGCTCTGCTTAACTGAATGTCCAACTGTTTCCCCATATTTGGGAAGATTTCTGCTATTAACTCTGTCCGCATTCTTTTTACATCATTTGTATGGACTCCTTCTTTCTGATTCATGCCTATTACTCTCACATTAATTTTTGCCTCATTTTGGAGATGTATTTTTTTGCTGTATTATAGTTGTATTTTTTTTTATTGAAGAACAAATAGCAATGAGACAGTTTCAAATCAAATTACTAGGATGGCTTCAAGAATTAATACATTGCATATTGTTTTCATAGTGATTTTTTGTTGAACAAGGTGCACACATGATATTCTATTTATAAAAACTATTAGAGCAGATGCCTCTAATCAATGAATCAAGACAATGTAGCTGAATATTTATCTTTTTTAAAAAGCTGAATTATAGTACAGTTTAAATAATTAATACTTTTTACATTGTTATCCATAGTACAAGAACACAGACAGGATATCCTGTCCAAACACTATTAGTGCAAATCTTGCTTCTCACAGAATTAAGCAAAAGTACTTCATATTTATCCTAACTGTACTGATTATATGAACACAAAATGGTTCTTCCTTTGTATCCACCTTTTGTTTAGTCCTGTCAAAGATGGATATTCTATGGTCATTCAATTATTATAAGTGATGCAATTCAGCAAAACACTCTAATACAGCCCAGCAATCCACAATATTCATGGGTTATCTGAAGAATTATTTGACTAGAGCCATTTACAGCTCAGCTTATTATTATGGCCTTATTTTATATACCTTCTTTTTATACTTTTCTACTGGATGGTTAAGACCAAGATAAAGCAAGACATACATAACAAAAAATATAACATTTGCATATGATGAGGACAGTCAAGTGGCCTCAGGGTTTATTCTATGACCCTGTACATCACTTTGTAGATTGTCAGTGTCAGCTATGTGGATGAGTCACAGCCATTGCTTGACCAGTTTGTTCTCTATGAAAGTCTGAAAGTTTTCTTTCCATGTGACTCTCCTTAGGCACACTATACATTATCAGTCACATTCCTCCCTGGCTCCATAATCCCTATGGTCAGAAAACTTGGGGCTCAACTGAGTGATGATGGTAAAGTACAGGTTCTTCTATGTCCTGAGTCTTCACTGACCTTGAAAGGCTAGGGACAAAATGTTGGGTAACCTTGCAGCCTTTCCATTTCTGCAAATTTTGATCTGCAAACTTAGGTTAACCATCCAGAAGTGAAGCTGATTATTAACGTGCAAGAAATGCGGTTCCTAACTATCTGCCTAAATTCTTTTTAGTTTTTGTTATACATTTCTATTTGTATTTCTTCTTTTGATTGCTTATACTAGGGAGACTACACGATATTTGCAAATGTGTGTCTGGTTTATTTCACTTATGAGTATATGTTCAAGTGACATCCACTTCAATATAAATGCTTCAAGTTTATCATTTGTTATAGCTGAGTAAAACTCCATTGTATAGAAATACCACATCTTTTTCAACCATTCCTCATGTGATGGGCATCTTGGTTGTTTCCAAGATTTTGCTATCACAAATTGTGCTACTATAAACATAGGTGCATATATCACTATGATATGATGTTTTCAGTTCCTCTGGGAAAATTCCCAATAGGGGAATAGCTGGCTTGAATGGTATTTCCAGTCCTACTCTTTTGAGGAGTCTCCACACTGATCTGCACAATGGTTGTACCAGTCTACATTCTCACCAGCAGTGGAGAACTGCTCCCTTTTCCCCACATCCTCTCTAACATTTGTAGTTGGTTGATTTCTTTATGATAGCCATTCTTTCTGGGGAGAGGTGGTATCTCAGAGTAGTTTTAACTTCCATTTAATGGATGACTAGTGATTAGGAGCATTTTTTCATACATTTGTTCACTTCTTTACTTATGTTCTCTGAGAAGTGTGTATTCATCTGAAATGCCCATTTCTGTATTGGGCATTTAAATTTAAAGGCCCTAATATATCTTAGTTCTTTATAAATTCTAGAGAGCAGACCTTTGTCTGAGTGCTTATTAGTTTTTTTTTTTTTAATTTGTGGGTTGTCGTTTCACTTTGTTGATAATTTTATTTGATGTACAAAAACTTCTCAATAAGAGCTGATCCCAGTTGTTAATGCTTTCATGTGTTTCCCATGTGAATACATGTTTATTCATGAACTCTCTGCCTACCCCTATGTCTTCAAGAGTTCCTCCTACTTTCTCTTCCAGGAGATTGTTTCTGTTTTAATCTTTAGATCTTTAATCCATTTTTACTTTAGATTAGTGTATGGTGATAGACCTGGGTCAAGTTTTAATTTTTGGCATGTAGAAAGAAGGTTTTTCCAGCAACATTTGTTAAAGAGGCTATCTTTCTTCCAGTAAGTGTCTTTGGCCCCTTTGTCGAAGATCAGATGGCTGAGTGTGATCTTAGAGGTCTGTGCATCTTCGAATCTATTCCACTGATCCTCAGGTCTATTTTGTTGCCAATACCATGTTGATTTTATCAAAGTAGCTCTGTAGTATAATTTCAAATCAGGAATTGTGATGCCTCCTGCCTTGTCTTTGTTGGCCCCGATTGCATTTGGTATTCTAGGTCTTTTCTGGTTCCAAATAAATCTTAGGAACTATTTCCTTACGTCTGGGAGTTATGTTGGTGGCAGTTTGATAGGGATTGCATTAAATCTGTACAACAGTTGTGGGAGTATGGCCATCTTTACAATGTTGGTTCATCCTTTCCATTTACTGAAATCCTCTACAATCTTTTTTCTTAGGGTATTGTAATTTTCCATGAAAAGATCTTTGACTTCTTTGATTAAGTGACTTCCAAGGTATTTCATTTTCCCCAGTGCTACTGTAAAAGGTGCTGTTTCTATAGTTTCCCTCTCAGTGTGTTTGTTATGTTTGAGGAATGCTGTTGACATTTGAGTATTGACTTTGTATCCTGCTATACTACTGAATTTCTGTATCAATTCTAGTAGCTTCTTGGTGTTTTTTGGGTCTTCCAAGTAAAGTATCATACCATCTGCAAATAGTGGTAATTTAACTTCTTTACCTATTCTTATTCCTTTTATTTCTCCCTCTTGTCTAATGCCTGTAGCTAATGATTCCAAAACCATATTGCATCTGAAGGGTGACAGAGGACATCCTTGTCTTGTACCAGATCTAAGAGCAAAAGATTTCAGCTTTTCCCCATTTAGAATTATATTAGCCGTTGGGTTGTCATAGATGGCTTTTATCAAATTGATGTAGAGGCCTTCTATTGCAATTTTCTGTAGGACTTTGAATATGAATGAGTGTTGGACTTTGACAAAAGCTTTCTCTACATTAATTGAGATGATCATATGGTTTTCAGGTTTCAGTCTATTGATGTAGTATATTACATCTATAGATTTTCAAATACTGAACCATCCTTGCATTCCTGGAATGAATCTTACCTGGTCATGGTGTATGATCTTCTTGATGATTTGCTGTATTCTGTCTGCTAGGATTTTAGCATCTATGTTCATGAGGGAGATTGGCCTGTAGTTCTCTTTTTTGGCTGTGTCTTTCCCTGGTTTTGGAATCAGTATAACACTTGCCTCCAGAGATGATTTTGGGAGGACTGCTTCCTTTTCAATTTCATTGGAGAGTTTGAGGAGTGTAGGGAATGCATCTTCTATAAATTTCTTGTAGAATTCAGCTGTGAATCCATCAAGACCTGGACTTTTCTTTGTCAGCAGGCTTATTACATTTCACATCTCATTAGCTGTTATTGGGTTATTGAGAATTATTATATCTTCTTGACTCAGTTTTGGTACTTTATGCTTTTCCAGGAATCTTTCCATTTCTTCTGTGTCTTCTATTGTGTGAGCCTGAAGATTCTCGAAATAACTATTGACAATCTTCTGAATTTCCATTGGGTCTTTTCATTCCTTATTGTTTGTATTTGATTTTTTTCTTTCCTCTTTTTGATGAGGTTGGCTAGAGGCTTATCAACTTTATTTAGTCTTTCAAAGAACCAGCTTTTTTGAACTGCTTCCTTCATCTCAATTGAATTAATTTCTGCTCTAATCTTTATGATTTCTTCCTGTCTTTGCAGTCTGGGTTTGGTTTGCTCTTCTTTTTCTAGATGTTGGAAGTGCAACATTAGGGTGTTTATTTGTTCCTGTTTTGTTTTCCTAATGTGTGAGTTCATAGCTATGATTTTCCCTCGAGAACTGCTTTCATCGCAACCCATAAATTCTGATAAGTTTTGGTTAAATTTTCATTGAATAGTAGATATTGTTGAATTTCTTGTTTAATTTCATTTGTGATCTATTGACTGCTGAGTAGCATGTTGTTTAATTTCCATGTATTAGGGGGGTTTTCTGGTTTCTTTTGTCATTTAGTTCCAGTTTCATTGGAAACTGTCAGATAATATGCATGGGATAATTTCTGTTTTCTTGCATATACTTAAGCATGATCTATAGACTAGTATGTGGTCAGTTTACAAAATGACTTCAAATCAAGAAAGATCAAGTGAAATAAAAAAAGCCACTATATATTGGTTAGGGGAAAATTCAAGACGAAGTGGTAACACTCATAAATATCTATGCATCAAACAAAGGAGTACACACCTATGTAAGACAAATCTCAATGTACATGAAAAATCTAATATCCAAGACCTCAGTCTTACCAGGAGACTTTAACACCCCATTATCCTAAAAAGATAGGTCAACCAGACAAAAAAGTAGCAAAGAAGTAGCAGAACTGAACCAGAGCTTGGAACAAATGGACCTGGTGGACATATACAGAGTGTTCCATCCAAACACAGCTGAATATACATGTTTTTCAGCTTCATTTTGTAAAACAGACCACATTTACAGTCACGAGACTGCCTGAGAACAGAATTGCTACTCCTGCTTTTTTCTGAAGTGCTGGGGCATACAGTATTGTTTTCCATCCTGACTTTAAGCCTATGAATGTCTCTTTAAGTGTGTTTATTGTATACAGTATATTGTTGGGTTTTGTTTCCTAAACCAGTGTGTCAGTCTATTTTCTTAATTGGTGAGTTGAGTCCATTTACATCGATGATTATAACTGAAATGTGTTTATGATTCTCAGGTTATCTGCTGTTGTTTACTATTTTTTGTCCTGTGTTTAATTGTTTGCTCTATTTAGTGGGTTCCTTCTGTTCTCATTCATGGAGTTCTGGTCATTGTGGTCTCTCTCTAGAATATCTTTCAGTAAGACTGTGTAGAGAAGTATTTCCCTTCTCCATCAAACTTGAAAGAGAGTTTTGCAGGGTACTGTAGTCTGGGCTGGAATTTGTTTTCATAGAGGACTTGAAGAACTCTGCTTCATGCTCTCCTTGCCTTCATGGTTTGTGAAGAGAAGTCAACTGTAATTCTAATGGGTTTTCCTTTGAATGTGATCTGCTTATTTTCTGTAGCAGCTTTCAGTATATTATTCTTGAATTGGATTTCTAGGATCTTGACTATTATGTCTTGATGTGTTTTTAGTTGGGTTGAAGTTACTTGGCATTCTGTTCCTGAATGTTAGATTGTTTCTTCATATTTGGGAAGTTTTCTGCTATCACTTCTCCCCATATTCTTTTTATATCATTTGTACTGACTCCTTCTTTCACATTGATGCCTATTAATCTCACATTGTTCATCTTGCAGGTGATGGATTATTTTTTCCTGCATCTTCACTGTTTCTAAGAGATCCTTTCTCAGCTTTTCACTAGCTGCCCCAACATTTTTAAGATCTGAAACTCTGTCTTTGCTTTCACTCAGTTTTTTTTTTTTTTTTTTTTTTTTTTTTTT